>CABFWB010004828.1:6491-53250 GCA_902151455.1 Timema bartmani | reverse complement strand
TTTTATAAAGTCCCATTAAAAATTTATTCAATCAGTAAACATAACACCAAGATTATTAACGTCTTATTTTAAGTAGTAGGTACTAAGAAAGAAGCTAGAAGAAAATGCACCATTATTCAATGGGAGACGGGTTGAATAAACCAAATGGAAAATTCACCCCAAGCTCACCCAGCTGAGCTTCAAACCTTGAACTCCCCTTTCATTGGCAATTAAGTCCATCATTAGCTTGACATCTTAGACCGTGTGTTCACCAGTGAGGGTAACATTGTAGTTCAACCTACGTTGAGCCCGCTATACCTCCTGCTCGTCGGAGATAATTCCATCTCCGTTTCACCTTGTTGGTTACGCCTCCCTTCACGTCCGAAGAAGAAACGGGAACATGAGGAGGTAACAAAAAACCAACAACGTCTCGCAGACATGGATTACCTTTATTACATGGAGCTTAAGGTCGATCAACGTCCTTGTGAAGTATGGAATGTCTACGCTCATTGCGAACAAACAAAAAATAACCGCTTATCACGACGACCATAGTACAGTCTTTTCACATAAATCCCTCAACAGACTTTATAGGATGATTCGTTGTTGCCACACTCACATTTTAAGGTAAATTTCTTAAACAAATCTTTGTTTTGGCCAAATAAATTAAAATATATTATCCGATTCTTTGGCCTTGTGGTCTAACGCGCTAATATAGTGTTGGATCTGACTACTGAAGACAGAGAGATTGGGGTTCGATCCTGGTTGGGTCCACTGAGGTGATATTTTCCCTAAATGTTTTTACACTCTGCCTCCACGCAAATTCGGGTTCACATCCTATAAATTAAGCCTTCCTAATATCTAACCTACCAGTTTAATTAGTATATAGTATATAGCCTGAACAGCTAGTAAGAGGGGGTGCTAAAATAAATAATAAAAATAATGATCAAAATTGTGCTTCAGCAAATACGTTTATTTTAATTTTTTACATAAATTAATCTCAACAATTTTTAGATATTTGTCATGTGCATAGAGGCACTTGAACCAAAACTTTTTAAATGCACAGAAAAAGTCCTGGTTGAATTTCGTGGTGATCATGACACATATTCAATAAGTATTTAAATGATAATATGTAGAAATTAAAACTAAAGACCTATACTGTAAAAATATCTTATTTATTTTGGGCAGAATAATTTATTTGCTATAAACATTGTAAACACACTAATATTAACTCTTGTTTCTTCAAAAAAATGCTGAGCTATTGATTTAAAAAAAAATTATAAATCATTACTAGGCTATTATTGAACAAACATTTGTTTTAAAATTGCCTTTATTGATGATCTTCAATAATATTTTCATGGGTATATAAAAATACTATTACTATTAATGTTTTAATGATTTGTTAGTATACTAAAACCTCCGTAAATTTCTATCAAAATATTAAAGTTTTTTTAAAACATTTAAACTATCAGAAAAATCATCAACAAAGTTTATTTTAAAACTAAAATCCTCCGAGCTTCAGTGGTCACATAGTCTAAGACTCTAAGACATCATTCTTGCCATACATTGGCTTGCCTATAAAGGGGAGATCGAGGTTCGAATCTCGGTTGGGTGTACTGAGGGTGGTTTTTCCAAAATGGTCTTCCACTCTTGCGCTATGCAAATGCGGGTACACTTTATTTGAATATAGCCTTCTTAATCTCTAAAACCACTAGAGTAATTAGTACATAAGCATACAACCCGAACGGATAGTAAGACGCGCTGCTAATATACATAATAAATATGCTCCAAAGAAAACGAAATAAATAAAACACATTGGCTTTAGAAGAACTGTTTTTAGCTTCAACCATCCCAGCGAGACCTTGCAGATAGAAACGCCGGCCGACTATGAGACAAAATGAGCCGGTAATCTCTAGTAAGGTATCACGTATCACGTATCGAGGGCATGGTGACATTGCACAAGCTCAGATTAGTGAAGAGCCTTGACAAGGACGAATTAGTTCCTCCACCCCCTCCACCTTCAACCGCCCCTCAGCACGAGGTGTGAGACGGCAGTTTAATGTGATGTAGGTGAGATAAGTGAGTGACTACAATACATTTTGTAGGTAGATGATCAATTGCGATAAGTATTGAGCAGATCTCATGTACCATTCACAACTCCATCTCTAACCGCTAGAGGCCACAATAGCCGGGAAGAGGGTGGGCGGAATCTATAACGATTTTAATGTTACAAAAATAGGAACATTTGCAAGCTTAAGAAAATATTGAATTATTTATTTAAGGTAAAACAATAGAGGTGAATAAATAATACATGGCCTCACAAGGCAAACTGGAGAGTTTTGAAAAACATATAAATATGGCAGAGACTGCGCTTGCGCAGTACATTTGAGGATATATTTCACAATCTCAAAATAATAGTAGTCCTTGAAGAAGACTACGTTTGAAATAAGAGAGTTATATAATAAATAATTTATTTATATTAATTAGTCTGGAAGAGATCCAAAAATAATCAAAAATCGTTAATATATTAATAAAGAGCTTAAAGAGCTCCTCTACTTGGTTAACAAAGTGGCTGAATCACACTTGTGACTTCAGACTAAACAAACATATTAAATCATTAAACCTTTTAATCCAAATCATATTAATAAAGAGCATAAAGAGCTAGAAATATAAAGGTATAAGGTATTTCCATTATTGGAATATCAAAGATCTTAAATTCTGACTAAACATATAGGTAAAACTATTAATCATTTGAATCCTTACTATAACAATAAATAACTTAAATAGCTCCTTTCAACGGTTAACAAAGCACCTGAATCACCCTTGTGAATTCCGACTAAATCATTAAATTTTAAGATTAAATTTAATTTCAACTATCAACGCTGATCAAAATATATTACACAAAGGTTTGACTTCCCGACATAATTCAAACTTCTGTGAGACTATTGCTTCCACCACCTTTGGAGTAATCGAGAAGAACTTGACTTGTTAATAATTAACATTATAATAGAAAACAAAGCAATAATACATTAGAATACTGGTAATTTATCACTAAACGAATCGGCTATTGTTAACTTATAAACACACAAAAATAAATTACTTTTATAATTTCTTAAAAAAAAGTCTACAAAATTGTATCTATAAATTAAACTTTATCAAATTTTAAATTTAAACTATTATTGGTAGCCACAAGTGCAATAAAATTTATATTTAAACTCAATATTCCAAACAAGACAAAGAATCAAAAAGGTGGATACCTACAAATAAGTTTAAATATTACAAAATACATTAGCGCCCAAGCGGCAAAAGGAAACATTAAGCGTTCCATAAAACAATCTTACTCTCCAAAATAAATCTTCTAGTGAGAAATTACTGACGCCTACACTGAACGATTTTAATCACAGAATTAACTAAGTGTTCAAACACCCAAACCCACTATAGGTCGATTATATTTAAATATTTAATAAAATATAAAGAGTTTATATTTGTCATCCTGAAGTAATTTATGTCCAAGTCCACACCAGGACTTCTCGTGGAAGTGTCGGATTTAATAGTCAACCATGTTAGCTGAGCACCAGCTTTATATAGGTCTAGTTGATGGATATAAGGGGGGAAATCTTCATATTAAAAGTATAATGCCACGTTGTGAACACGTGCAAGCATCATGGTTCTCTTGTTAACAACCGTCATCATCTTGACACGTCACCTAGACACGTAGACCGAAATTCTAGTGAGTTGGTAGTTAAGATTGCGTGAGGTTCATCTGTAGGCTTGCTAGGCCAATCAGCGCAAGTCTAGACCACTTCATTGAAGTGAGTCGTCGGTGCACCTTTCATAGCTTTATCAGTCTTAACTTCATCATAGTAATTCGGTGTGAACTAGTCGGCCATGGAACTCGTGCTAAGCCAGAAGATACAATAAGTGAGTAAAGCACATATTTTAGACGTAGTAAGGTGTTGTAAATCTTTGATATTGCAGGATGTCTATATGTATTGGCTATATTTGGGGTGGGTAGTATTAATGTAACAATAGCTAGCAATGCTAATGTTACAATTCTCCCCTCCCTTGCAGGGAAGATGAGAGGAAGGAACCTCCATAATCTTGAAGATGGTCCATTGCCTCAGTTTGAGCTGCTCTCTTGCCTCTTCATCTTCGTATTTGGCTTGTAGATGACCCACCCTCTTTGTTCCAGTAGTTCTTCGGAAGACGTTCGCACCATCGACGTCGCATTAAATGATAAAAGGATTCAAAGGACAAAAAGGCACAACTAGACTCAATGCCAAGGAAGTTTCTCACAACCATGCCCTTGGCAAAAGGTTGTACACTGTACTTCACATGGTTAACCACAAAAAAATTATATATATATATATAGACGGCACCTTTTCTGTCTTCTATGGTCCATCTCTTGATGTACAAATGTTCAATATTGTCTTATGAAGAGAAACAATGTCTTCAATTAATCGTTTAACACCACATATCCCTCTACATAGTTAGTAAGGATCAGGAGGGTTCCTTGTCAAAAAGACAAGTATTTCAAGATCAAATAAAATAAAATTTATCGCCGCCGGAAGCATAGCTTCCTCTCTAGGCTTAGGATAGAGCGGATGCATGAGATAAGTTAGGGCTAGACGTAATACTTCTTTCTATAATAGTCAAAAACAGATTTTATAACCCAAGATCCACCTCGAGGATCAACCCATGAAATCCGAAAATATCAAACATTCATTTGAATAGCTACTTCACAAAAATAAGGGAAATAATCCAAAAAGTCTAATTTTAGGTTCCTATAAACCTATTAAGAACTACCCGCATGTTCCGTTTAAATTACCTGAGTAAAACAAAATTGGTTAGTTGCGTTAGCAATATGTTGAGCTTACAACTACTAACCATCAATAGATATGACTTAAGTTCCTTAGGTAGGCACTAGCTTAAGGTGGCTCACACGAGCCCTGCGCGTCTTGGTGGGTTCTGTCGGGTTTTGTAACCTTACCGACACTGGCATCAGGAAGGAGTCCACTGAATAAGGTCCGCTCCACCTGGGAGAGAGCTTGGCAGTTACTTTGTCAATGGTGGAGCTCTGGTGGAAACATCTACACATTACAAGGTTACCAACCAACCAACCAATGTTCACATTGACATGACCTCTATTGTAGACTTCCGCAACGCTCATCTGTGACTTTTTCAGGTCCTAAAAGGCAGCTGAACACCTTTCAGAATAAGAAGGGTAATTAGGAGCTCTCAACATAGGATCAACATCCCAGATTGCTAGAAGGGGATGGGTTCAGTTCCCTACCTAACAACACCGAGGCAGCCAAATTAAAGGCCAAATTAAAAAAATCTAAATTACGGTCCCAGTGGACTTGAGACTCGCTTTGATAGATGGTCAGTGCTACCTTAAGATTTCTGTCAAATCTTTCAACATGATTTGGGGATGGGTAATAAGGGCTAGTGGTAACATGTTTAATGCCCCACCCAAAACACATGTCCTTGAAAGATTTTGACCTAAAACACGGGCCATTATCGCTTACGATTTTACGAGGGGCATCAAACAGTGACCAAATTCTAGTAGTTAGAACGTTTACCGTTGTAGTTCCTTTCATATTTCGAAGTGGAGTTAAAATGACAAACTTGGAAAATCCATCTACCAAAACAAAAATACTAGTGTTACCCTTAGTGGATCGGATAATGGGACCAACAAAGTCCACGAACACTTTCTCCTAGGGTCGTTGGGCTATATTGGCCGAATGTAACCCAACGCGAGGGTTCTGGGTGGGTTTAGTTTTAAGGCAGGCTTCACAGCTCCTAACCCAATCTCGCACGTCACTATACAGGCTAGGTCAGAAAACTCTTTCGAGATTTTCTGTTGTGTCTTAAGGACTCTCAGGTGACTTCCAAAAAAAGAGTAATAAAAATTAACTCAATAACATGGGCCTAATATTTTGTGACACAAATATCCTTCTTACCTTGCCACCTTAATCATAGGAAACTACAAGATCTTTGAAAACACCATATCTACTCATATCTTCACGTTTCTACCACTTTTCAAGGAGTTCCATAGAAAAAGGGTCCTTTCTTTGATGTTTTGAGATGGACAGAAAGGGCTCAGGAATAGTACGTATAACACATATAGTTTCCAGGTTCTATTCCTCATCAATGATATCTAAGCCCTCATTCATCCTCGAAAGGGTATCGGACACAATATTCTGCTTACCAGAAATATAGTGGGAATTGAATTTGAATAGCGAAAGGTGCAAAACCCAACGGCCTATCTTCCCAAGTTGCTTGGGGTGAGACCACATCCACGCCAAGGCCATATTGTCACTGAAGAGATCAAATTCCCTTTGCTCAAGATAATCAGAAAACCTTTCTACCCCAAATACGCAAGCGAGACACTTCTTCTCATAGGTGCTGTACTTCCTTTCAGCCTCCCAAAGGGTTTTACTCGCAAAAGCAATGGGCATAACTCCCTCCAGGTGACGCTGAGACAGCACAGCCCCGAGTGCAAGAGAAGACGCGTCCGCCTGTAGATGAAAAGGAAGTGAAGAAATCTGGCATCCTGAGCACTTCAGAAGAAACTAAAGACTTCTTTAACAAAGAAAATGCCCTTCTCTGGTCCTCCCCCCAAACAAACTTAGAACCTTTCCTTTTGAGTAAGTTCAAAGAAGAAACAATTTCAGAAAAATGGGGAATAACTTTGCGTAATACGCACACATGACCATGAAACATTGCGCACCCTTTATATTCTTAGGCGCAGGAAAATCAAGAATAGGTTTTATCCGCTCAGGGTCCACCAACAGGTTGCCCTCAGAAATAATGTAACCCAAGTACTTGATGGACGTGGTGGCCCACGTACCTTTTTCAGGATTTACAGTAAGCCCAGCATCTCTGAGTTTACGCAAGACTATCTAAATATGAGCCATATGATCCTCCAGAGTGTTACTATAAATACAAATGTCATCAAGATAATTAAAGACGACCTTAAACTTACAATCCTCAAAAATATGATCTAGAATACGATTAAGAGCCTGACCCCCAATCGAACATCCTAGGTTAACGCGTTTAAACTCGTACACTTGCCACGGAGTGACAAACGAAGTGTATTGTTTAGAGCGTTCAGTTAGCGCACATTGCAGAAAACTGGCATTAAGGTCGATCAAGCTATAGAACTTGGCTCCACCAAGATGTTAGAAAGCAGAATCTAAACTAAGCATAGGATAAGGGTCGAACCTAATCTGTTTATTCGACTTTCTATAGTCAATAATGAGTCTATGACCCTCAGCCTTATGAGGAATGATGAATATGGGACTAGCAAAGGTAGATTTAGAAGGTTGAATAACCCCCTCTTTTAGTATATTCTAAATAAGCTCCCTAAAAATTTGCAACATAGGTGGGGCGCAAGAATAAGGACCTGATCTTACCGGTTTAGGGTCTTCTATAACAATGTCGTAAGGTAAGACATCACGTTTTCCCCACTTGGGAGTGATAACATCAGAAATCGAACTTAAATCTACATTTTCAAGCTTTACTAAGAAATGATCGCTAGGCTTGCGCTCCTTGCTAAACGCCACCTTAATACGGGGAAAAAAACCAAATGAAACTTCCCTTCGAGACAAGTTAACAATAGCCCTAGAGTGGGTAAGGAAATCAACCCCTAAAATTACATCATAGGGTAGACCCAAAACAACAAACAATGGGGTTTTCCATGGGAACCTAGCAATCTTAATTGGAACGCTAACTCTCATATTAACCAACAGAGAACGACCATTAGCAATAGCATAAACTTTAGGAAGAATATTGTCAAAAACAATATTTTTAGCATTTTGAAGATATTCGGAACTAATAAATGAATAAATGAACACTTGCCCCAGTGTCCAACAACCGTAAACAGGCCTAGGAACAAACATAAGATCAACAATAGGGGAAGGTGGCCATGGATATTCGCTTCGCTCGGCAGACCCATGAATCTAACGGCGCGCTACTAGTTTCCCGACGGGCACCTACTCTGAAAATGCCCTAATTGCTGACACTTGAAACAGCGAATTTTATACAAATTCCTTTCCTTCAATTTTCGCGAGCAAGCGTGGTTCTGCCCCAAAGATTTGGCATCCCGCGCAAGAATACTGCTTATATATCTCTGCGTACCTGTTGATATCACCATGTGAAGAAAATTAAACTCTATGTTTATACTGAATACTTTTTTTTTGGTCAAAAAATATATTTTGCTATAAAAACTGCAAAAATACTGACTTTTTTGGTGTCCTCTACACTCCCACCCTAACAGAACATATCCAAGTTTCTCGCATCAAGGTCAGTAATTGACTTCTTGCTTCGATACGTTCACAGGAAAAGATAATTATGATTTTTTAGTTTTTAGCACTATGTCTTACTACCCGTTTGGGCTAAATGCTTATATACACTAATTACGCTGGTGGTTTTAGGGATTATGAAGATTAGTGGAAGTGTACTCGCATTTGCGTGGGGTAAAAGTGGAAAACCATTTTGAAAAACCACCCTCAGTACAACCGGCTGAGATTCTAGAAACCTAGTCTACTGCGAGAGTAGTGCGTTAGACCCCGCGGGCACCGAAGCGGGTAATTATGACATTTTAAGTGTGGTTTAAGCTAGAATACACTTATCATATCCTCACAAACACTCAAAGCCGGTTTGATGTTAGGCTTTATATCATATATATTAAATTTAACTAAGATTTAACAACTATTATATTAATTACTATAGTTAATTAGCCCTCGCATCAGTGGGCACAATTTCTAAATGCTCTAAATTTTAATTTGTGAATGAATAATAAGTCATCTTTTCAATCATAACTCGAAAGTTTTACATTCAAGCATAAAAATATTAATTAATTAATATAATTTAACTCATATAAATCTTAACTGGCTATAGTAATATTATTGTTAAACAAGAGAGTTCCATTTTAAATTAACACCACACACTCGTCAATTAAGAGATCCAAGGATTCTCCAAAATATTTAGGTTAACGGGTAGTTAAAACTAATTTAGGTAGCTCAGACTGGAGGAAATTAGTCGTGGGGTGTTGTAATGTAAAAAGATTTATGTTCAATTGTTTCAGTATTGTTTGTCTAACACACCATTACAATGTCTAAGAATCTGGCTCATATACGATAAACAACGGGTTCAAGTAATAAAACAAACATGGTTTGTAAAATATCCTAAATGTGAAAGTTCCCTTATAATGAACCGTCTTTGTTTTTTTAGTTTCATTTTATTTCATAAATAAAATGGCACTAAACAAATTAAAACAAATGTATTTTTTTGGCATACATTCTATTGGTAAACCAGACCAGACGAGATTGATGCCTTAGTCCATATGTTCCCGTGTTGTGAAGAAGTAAAGGTGAAACTGTGATCATGTTTTCCCACTCCTTCCTTCTTGTCGTGACGTCAGCTTCGGGGTAGTCGGGTAGCTGAAGAAGGGACAACTTTAGAAAACCAGAAAACCACCTATTTAGTGTGTTTAAATGTTTTTAAAATTAGGAATCATTCCAAGTTTGGAAGTAATATTAAATATCTTAGTTTTCCGAAGGATGAACTTAAAAAAAGAAAATGGATAGCTGTATGTAAGAGGGAGGACAAATTTAATCTGAAAACTTGTAAGTAATATTCTCTGACTATACTAACAAATATAATATTGCAACGTTTGATGCTCTATGGATAAATTGTACAAACATTCATTAAAATATTATATATAATTCAATAGTAATAATAAGCTGCACTATGGGGTCTTCAAGATTTATAATCCCCGTTAATCCAATCAAAATAAAAAATAATGTAAAAGCTATTTTTAAATAAATGTGTTACCATGTATTTTTACTCTTTTGAACTATATGCATATTTAACTACGCAAATATGCTAGGGGTGAAGATGGTTGAATTTAGAGGAAGTTACCCGTATTTGCGTGGAGGGAGAGTGTGAAACCCTTTAAGAAAGGGCCCCACCTCCCACTTCCGAGATTCTACAACTGAAGCGGGTATATATATTAATTCATTTTGTTAGTATTTTTGCGTAAGGTCCTACTATTTTATTAACATTAGTAGACCTGTATTTATACAAAATTATAATGTGAGCCCCGTCTTTTTACCTGTTTTAACTGTTATACTAATAAGGTAGGAACTTGCGTGGAGAGAGGATGGAAAACCACTTAGGAACAACAACGTAAGTAAGCCCGATTGGTATTTGAACCTCAATCTCCCCATCACCGACAAACTAAACTAGATAAGACTGTTGACTCTGTAAACGGTCCCGACGATGCGGGTGGATAAATATTTTTAATGTCTTTTTATAAAAGTGGACAAACATATCAGATTAACAGCAAATTGAGTATTTAAGTTTAGCAATACTGTAGCTTGTATTTTATTAATAGGAATGTTCTCTACCTTGTCGTTTTAATTCGAGTGTATTATATTGTCATTTTTTTCTGCCATTGTTACAATTTGTCAATAGTTGTCAGTATTTTAAAATTTTAGACATGCAATATAATAATTCGTATTTCCAACACCGTTACAATTACGCTTATAATGGGCAAGCTTTACATGGTTTTCCTTCATGTAATATTTTAAAAATACTAAATTATTGCTCTAGATCGGGGGGACCCAACTGTTGGCCCACGAAGTTTATTGCGAAAATAATCTACTGTAATAAAATTTGGTGTTTTATCCGAGAAACGGAAAGTTTTGACTAGCGTGGGAATAAATCCATCAAAGCTCCAAATAATTTCTTCTTTACATTTGCTGTATTACATTGACTTAGCAAAGAGTATATTTTTGTCAGAAACTTCGTTTGATATGTAATTAAACATGTTTAAATTATCACTTATTATTTAATTCACATTTAAATACCTTTTCTCATTTTTGCATGGATTGACAGAAATTATCCGATTATATTGCGGTCCACCACTAGATCCCGAGGGTTCAACTGTGGCCTTCTGGTATGTTTAAGTTGGAAACTCCTGTCATAGATGTACACCGAGTGATTTGATTGTTTAATTTGCCAGGCATAGGTGATCACATGGTCTTGGCCTAATCATCAAGCCAATCTACTCTTGTTTGCTAGTGATGGGGAAGGTTGAGATTTTATTCTCAGCTGAGTGTGATAAGGGTGGGTTTTCATAAATGGTTTCCTCCCTCCTTCGTATTAAGATGAGGGTATATATCCTCTAAATTTTACATTTCTCATATCCATATTACTTTATGTAAATAAATGCGTACAGCCCAGATGAACGTGTAGGAAAAATAAGAATGTAAAATCTCTAATTTTATATTTTTAAGAGTCTTTTTAAATATTTAAAATGATTTAATATTGTCTCCTTCATATTTATTTTTAATGTTTATGTTTACAAAATTATTTCTTCAATAATTAGACTATTTATTCTAAGCTAATTATAACATTTCCATCCAGCCACAATCTGTTCTGATAATTTTGCAGAAGAAGATTTCCAGATGTCTTTGTAATGTCATATTTTACTTTATTCTCCACAAAAATGCAGAAAAATAAAGCCATTTGGAAGACATTAACCATTACTCATTAATAAATTGCCCATAAATGATTTTTTACGCGTGAAACAAGTATACAGTGTTTATTGTCAGGTAAGCACTCATTAGATATCCATTTTAAACTAAATCGTTAAAGCAACTTGTAAAAAAAATAAAAAAATTTAAACAAATCAATTTTCAGTAATTTACTCTTAATTTAAGAGCTAGCGTCTGAATAAAATACTTGAGGTACAGCCATATTAAATATCAATTTCAAGTTTGAATAAAATTAGTTAAATATTTTAGGATCAAGACCTAAACTCAATTTTTGGGGGGTTTGGGGCATATTAAACGCAAAGATTCATCAAAATTTCAAGGTTGAAAATGTTCACGATTGCATTATTATTTATTTACATGAGAAAAAAAACCCAGTAATTCCAGTCAGAGATCTAAACAAATCAAAAGAGGTAATAGATGTGGCCTTAATATTGCAGTTGTAAAATAGGTGTTTATAATGAAAAAGGAATATAATTTTACTTAATGATGGCTTAAAATGTTTTAAATGTACTTTGCTTTTCTTGGTTACGTATTATATTTTGTTTTGTTTTATGTTGTAAACAATATAAGTTTTTCTTGTGCTTTATTCGTTCAAGTCAAGGATTTTGTTTGAAATTCATAATTTAATTTAATATTGATGGAGTTATTGAAACAATACGTGTTATTTAACGTGCGCATCATAATATTTTGAGAAGTAAAATATGAATCTATTGTTTTTATCATCCAGGTTTGATGAATATAGCAACTTTGCATAATAATGTTAAAATATATGTAATTTTATTATTTCAGAGCCATATTATTCTTGCTATAAATATTCTGAAAGATCGCTACATACTTCTACATTATCCTGTAGTGATTTAGACAAGGTATATTGTTGAAATCTAAAGATAGCTCTAGAACGTACCATAGCACCAATGCTCGCAGTAAAGCAAGTCCCCCTAAGCTGACGTCATGTGCAGAAACAGGCGAGTCTTAGGGGCCGGATGGTTTCACCTTATTTCCTCCCACCACGAGATGTTCCCAACTTCAGGGTCCACGAAAATTTCTGTGGGATCAGTGAAAAAAAAAGGATTTAAAAGTTATTTTCTATTGGTATTTTCACACCATACAAGAAATATTCGCAATACACATTTGGCTAAAGCATATGTTTCTTATTTTCTCGTTTCAAGAGAAAGTATTGTAATCGTAAAAGCTTTCAAACTCAATATTATGATGAATAATTTACGTTTTATTTGTGTCCAAACCCAAAAAATTGGATTTTACAATTACTCTGTCTGTCCTTATGTCTGTCTGTTCCTGACCACAGATCTGAATAGGTTTGATGGATTTTGTTCAAACTTGTATTTAAAGACAGTTTTTTATTTTGACCCTAGCCCTAAAATTAAGGATAGTTTACTGATGAGCAATTTTTTTGAATTCAAAATATTTCTAAAATGGCTTTAACAATTTTACTACCCGCCTCGGTGGCGTAGTTGGCTAACGCGCCAGTCATGTTAGCCAGACCACCGAAGACGGGGAGATCGAGGTTCGAATCTCGGTCGGGTGAACTGGGGGTGGTTTTTCCTAAATAGTTTTCCACCCTCCCTCCACGAAAATTCGGGTTCACTTCCTCTAAATTCAACCTTCTCAATTCATAATCCATTAGTGTAATTGGTACTTAAGCGTATAACCTGAACGGGTAGTAAGACGCGGTGCTAAATAATAAATAAAATAATAATTTTATTTAAAATTGATATCTAGGAGGTGTTTAACCTCCAAAATAGCACTGTATATTTTGTCTTAAGGTAAAAATTTGCTAAAGGGTAGTTTACTGATAGCTGATATCTGTAAGATTTGACTAAAAATAAAGCTCTAAAGATTTTGTTCAAAATTTTTATCTGGCGACTATTTTTAACGTGATCAGTAATAATAATATATATCTTTATTTTTATAAAGTATATTAATTTAAAGGTAGTTTCTTTGTGACAATTATATAAAAAAATTAGGTTATTCAAAATTGGTCTTGAATATTTAGTTCAAAATAGGTTTCTGATAATAGTTTTTCATGATGAATAGAAAAATTTTTAGTTTTACAAACTAAAAATAACTTTACGGTAGTTTACAAATAACTTATCTCAAATACTTGAAATTTGTTAGCAATATTTGAACAATTTGGTTTAATATTTGTGTATAACTAGCTTGTGTACCCGTTCTTTGCACGGGGAATCTATAAAGTAGCTTTGTTATTTCTAGTATATAAAATAAATCACAGGGAATAGTAGCCAAATATTAAATTATGTTTAAATATTAATCCTCTATTGGTTTGAATTATGACACAAAACGTGAAAGTAGGTTGACTAGCACACAATGTCAAAATAGAGATATAATATGAACTTGATTGAAAGCAGATATTTGTTTTGGATATTAAGTTATAACCTCTCTATACACAATACTTTGAACTCTTGACTGTTGGTGCTAATAAAAAATAAAGAATAATGTCACAAGATAAATTATATTGTTTGATAAGGGCTGTATTTACACTTTTTTTTTACAGAATTTACCTCGTTTAACATTTTAACTCCTTTACTCTTTTTATCCATTGTACCCATTTTACCCTTTTTTCACTTTTCACACCTTTTTTAACTTTTTTCCCTCTTTACCTGATTAAACAAGCTTTTAACTATTTTATACCTTATTTCGCTACCCTTTTTACCATGTTTACCCTCTTTACCCTTTCCACCCCATTTACGCTTTTTACCCCGTTGGCCGTTTACCCTTTCTTTCCTTGGGACTCTTGGGCTTTTTAAGCTTTTAACATATTTTATTTCTTTTAACCTTTGTACCCTTTTCTATGATCTACTTCTAGTTCTTTTTACCATTTTTACCCTTTTTACCCATTTTACTCTTTTTGCTCAGTTGTGCTCTTTTTGACATTTTGATGATTTTTGGAAACTTTTGTAATTTTTTACTCTATTGGTCCTATTGCCCCTTTGAATCAGATTAACTTTTTACCATTCTTACACTTTTTACCCTCAAGTAATAACCTTTTAGCCCTTTTCTCTTATCACCCTTATTGCCCTTATTTACCCTTTTTACCCTTTCCCCTCAATTTAACTCTCTACCCTGTTAACCTTTAATCCTTTATCTCCCTTTTTATCCCTTTTGCGGCTTTTTAATCTTTTATATATTTTTTATTTCCTTTATCTCTTTTAATCTTGATACTATTTATATTTTTTATGATTTACTTTTGCCCTTTTTCCATTTTTACCCTTTTGGTTTTATAGCTCTATTTGATTAGATTTACTCTTTACCGTTTTTATCATTTATACCCTTTACCCTTTTTATCCCGTACCCGTTTAAGGCTTTACCCCTTTCACCCTTTAGGCTTTTCACTCTATAATAGGGTGACCAAACGTCCCGGAAATCCGGAATTGTCCCGGATTTTTCACAAGTTTTCCCGGCGCACCAAAAAATAGTTTCGGGATGCTCAGTAAAATTGTCCCAGATTTGCAGTTTTCGCACAGAATTTTACAACTACGTCACTAAAAACAAAGACATGAAAATAAGGCTGGAAGCAGTGAAAAATACCCCTTCTTCCTAGGGAAAACATCTTCTGCCACAACACCAACATCCAAATAGTAATATTAAGTGTGTTTATAATTAATTAATTATTTATGTAACTATTGCTATTCACTATTGTCTTCTTGTGATTGATATTGATTACGACTAAGGTAAATCAACTACCGTCATTTATTTATATTACTCTGTATAACATTTTAAACTGATATTAACTAATTTCGTATCGGATTGATAAGAATTTTTTTTTCCTGAATATATTATATTATAGTATGTTGTATTTAAGCCTAGGCTAGGAGAGATACATTTTTGTATGAACCAAAACTAGCTAAAAAATGTTAAATTAAATAAAAATATGTTTATATATTCACTCCCAAGGTTCAATAAAAACCCTTTAAAAGGCCAATTTTTATGTCGAAATATAAAAAAAAATTCCTAGACTTGCCGGTTTCCCGGATTTCTTCAACCACTCTTTGGTCACCCTACCCTAAGTCTTATCATAAAACGGGCCTTATATTTGATTTAAAAGAAACGCTCAAGTTACCACAAATAAAACATCATCATGCTGTTAAGCGTTTGATAATGTAGGAATTCAACACATTTGTGAGTTGTGTGCATATCTCATAAAAACACGCACATAAATCTGTCACGATAACGAGGCCTTAAGACACAATGCACATAACTTACTTGTACGTACATATTTATTTTTGTCTGATAATAGTTACAAATTTATTACTAAAGGAATGTGTTGTCTAGAACAAAAATACATAGTATTCATATTTGAAAATTACACCTACATTGTTTCTTTAATGTATAGTATGATTTTAGTGGGAAGGCACTTTAATAAAATAAACATTTTTTTGCTGTCGACTCTTTTTTATCGATTAGTATATTTGATTGGGAGGGACTTTGACATCCAGGTTTGTTAGCCGTGTGTGTAGAATCTCAGCAGTTCTGTTGGCACAGAGCGTTTCCCAAGGTACGCCATAGGACGTTGATGAGATGATAGTAACTATGAAGCTGTGAGGCCGGTAGGAGTCTTATCCTAACTTAACCTAACTTAACAAACCCTGGTGACCGTTGGGATTATTCTCCTTTAGGGGGAAAAAAAACACCCAAGTTACCAGGAGGGGAATCGAATCCGGGACCCATAGACTCGCAGCCAGGTGCACTGACCACTACACCACGTGGATGGTTGTTGTTGTTAGTTATGATAATATTTTAATATATTTTTAGTATAATGTTATATATATTGAATAACTGGTAAAAACGAATTGCGTCCAGAAGAGAGTTTTGGGTTCATTAGGAGTGTAAAGTGCTTACTAAGCTACGTCCTTCCACCAGTAGACCGACCCGTGAGAGCAGTGTTACCAAGTCTATAGTCTCTAGCGATAGTACATGGACCTGAAATGGGTTGTATTTTGACCGGTAGGATACTAATTTCTGGCATTATATTGATAAGCCCTGCGATTTTCATAGAAAAAATAATAATTAATGTAAAATTTACTACTAGATAGCAGGGCCACAGGATATTATTTTTAGAAAATATCCTAAAATTGGATTGTACACGTGTTGAAATTATATCAAAAGTAATATTCAGATCGTACAGTTGGCAACACTGCGTGGGAGGGTTACCGAATTGCCTCCAGCCGCGTTTCATTTATCTAGTTTATTATCTACAATAATAATATGACGAACATTCAATTTCTATTGAAATCTGTCTGCTGTTTGCTCGTTAGGTTAGATTAGGTTGTTTTATGGAACATTTGTCTGTAGAAATGACTGAGTAATACTTTAATGTATCATTCCGAACATACTTCTGTTCATCCTTCAAATGTTATTTTATTTCTTAGACGTCACTCTTTTGGACGAAGCTCAAGTGTCAATAAAATGTATCTTCCCACTCTTCGGGATCAAACTCGATACGACCCTTGATAATATCTAGGAATAGCAAAAATTGATTACTTAGCCTTTTATATGATAATTTTGGTCAATTATACAAATTTTAATGAGAATTAATTATATCCATCCTATATTCATTTTTAATTAGTAAAAAGACAATTGTTATTTGCCTGGTCTGTAAAAATATTACCAACTGCACTCTTATAGTTAATTTATTCTTTATATTCATGATAACAAATAAAAGCTTAGAGTCTGGAAAAAATACTTCCTTTCGCCAAAGAACATTGACAAAGAATGGATAAATATGTGTTTGATTGTTTTTTATAACAGTCCAATTGGGATCAAAGTCAGATATTTAAAATTCAAGAATTTGAAATTTAGCAATATTTTTTCTATGCATATATACCCCTATACCACAGAGGTTTTAGTAAATTTCTTACCAGACTGTGGGAAGGGTCTACCCTTTTTAGTTTAAAAATTATTTTTATTTACCGGCTCATAATACCGAAATCAAATCATATTGTTTACCCAGATCAGGTTCTTTGATAATATATGTCAAAAGTGATAGCTGCAGATTACATGACCTGACGTATTAATTGTAATTATTTGAATATCTAATAACTTTTATGCTTGTAAGATAAATTGCTCTGAAACCATAATTGACCACATAGAAAATGAGACGTTTTAATGGGGTCGACGTAAATTTCGTCCTGATGATTTTATATTTCTAAACTCCTGTGTAAATTCCGTCATGTGATTCTTTGGTGTAAAGCAAACTGTATCTGTAGCTTAGAAGAAGGAAGATTCAAATGCAGATTTTAACCCCAATTTCTCTCTCCGAGGCCAATACGACACGTTGATGCTATTCAAGCGTTCAAATATTAGTTTATAATCATTATTAAGTTTTTTTAAAAATATTCTTCCCTCCCCATCAGGGCTATCTGGGTTTAATTAAACCAACGGAGTTGGAACCAGGAAGATAAGAATTTAGATAAAAATTCCCATTCTTACATGCAAGGAGAGTTGGAAGCTGTTTAGTAAAAATCCTACTCAGTACACGCGGCCGAGATGGAATTCTTCATTTTACTTTCCCTTCTTATCCACCCCCACAGTCACCAAACCACCACCCCAAACCACTACTCGCCAAAAAAAAGGAAATCAACTAAAAGAAATGTAACCTTGAAAATTTTGGAAACAGAATTAAATTACCACTATTTTCATTATTTACTCACCCAGTACAATTGGTCACGTGGATAAAGAAGTCAGTCTCATCTTATAGGATTTGTTGGTATCACTGAGGCTGGCATTAGAATCTCGGTCGGTTGTGTTGGTAAGGATTTTTTTCCTAAACTACTTTTCACCCTTCTTCCTCAAACATTTGGGAACATTTACTCTAAAATTATACCTTTTTTCACCTCTACTACATAAGTATAAATATAAAAATAGCCAGAAGACAGAACAAACGTATCTACATTCTGTAGTAAGAACACTAGACATATCTACAAGCAGCCAATAAATATCGACCCGCACTGAATATCAAACTAATCAGGTCTGGTATGCTGGTAACGGAGAAGTCGTGGTTAGATTCGTGGCCGGGTGCTTAGGGTATTTTTTCACCCAAATTGTTTCCCACCCTTTCTTAACGCAAATTCAAGTATATTTCCTCTTAAATGTTACTTATTTCATCCCTACAATCCTATTAGCACAATTAAGCTCGGATATTAAAGACAATTAAGTGGAAAAAATTCACATATCAATTATATATATACAGCCCTTGTAATCTGGTGGCCAGAGGTCTCTGGTTTGATCTACGGCACTTCCAAAATTCAAATGTGAAGTAATGGCTCTGGTACGGGGTCAAACTCAGCCTTGTAAGGGCAAATGAGGAGCTAGTTGAATAAAGAAGTAGCATATCTGATTTAGAAAAGTGAGATTAATGGCCGGAGGGTTCATTGTGCTGACCACATGATACCCTCTATCCACAAAGTTTGGCACTACTATCGATAGCGGTGGCGGCCGCTCGGTCTATATAGCTCGCTTGTGGGCCTACACAATGGAGTAAGTGTATATATATATTAAATATTCTTTCGTAAGCTAGAGCGTAAAGGAACGTAAATTAAGGTTATTACTACTGCTAGTTTTTTAACAAAAAGTTTTGTCAGAAATATATAAAATATTGCTGGTGTAATTTTATTTTCTGCACATAGTAAGTAATATCAGAAGTTCTTGAATATCTGATATGTGCATCCTGGTATTAAAAGATAACTTTTCCTCTTCAACTAATAGTTTATCTTCAAATTACATTACGTTCGTGACAAATATTCAAAAAGTATTGAGACTACTATGTGTATAAAATTAAACTGAATGTATCTATCAGATCAAGATTTTATTTATTATGGCAAATAACAATTATTTGACCCACTTTGGTTGCCACATGGTCTAACGCGCTACTCTTGCAGTAAACTAGACTGTCGATGATGGGTAGATCAAGGTTTGAATCTGGGTCGGATGTACTGGGGATGGTTTTTCCAAAATGGTTTTCGGGTCTCCCTCCACGCAAATGTGGGTACACTTTCTCTAAATATTACCGCATTAGTATCTAAAACCACTCGCGTAATTAGTATATAAGCTTATAACCTGCATGGGTAGTAAGACACGGTGCTATAAAATAAAAAATTAAAGTATTTGCCATAAAAAAACGCAAAAATACATTCTTTAACCCACGTTCCCTTCAATCCTACCCTTGAACAGATAACTCGAAACGATTACCAGAACTTATATTTATCAGAAAAGTTCTACTAATAAAGCAAATATCATGACGATACCCATTTTATACTATCCCCAACAGTTCATTGAAGGTGGTCAAAAGAGCCGAAAGCTCTTGAGGCGCAGCAACCGTAAAGGCTGCGATTTGCTCCTATCACCCCAAGCGTTTTATACTCTTTTCAGTCCTCGTTTTAAACCACGTCATTATAAAGATTAGGTGCGTTGAGAAATCCTAAGTCAAACTCAAAGGTTTTGAAATCATTTTTTAACTGCATGATCAGTACTTTTGAATTTCGTAAGAATAAATATAAAACACAATTTAGAGAAGTTAAAGATTATAAATGTTTGAATAATCCTTAGCGAACGAGAGTAAGCGTGAAAAGAATATAAGTTGTTAAGACTTATTTATTCTACAACAATGGCAAAGTGTATGTTCAAAGATTTATAAAAGTAACTGTTTACCAAGTTTGAGATGTTAAAATACATAAAGTGATTGCGTGTCTTCAATATTAAGACAAGTATTTGTATTTCTTATATATTAGGCAACTTATTGTTCTACTATTTGCTCGTTATGATACAATTTTACAAATTAGAGGTTTCCAAGGATTTTTATCCATGTGGGAAGCTTTTTTGTTAAAATATGTTATCTAATTAGCTGTATATATCAAATTGTTCTTATAAATGTATCTTATATTTATAATTAATAAATTGGATTTTTAATAATTTATTTTTTATATTTGATATAACACAGTTAACTAAAATATTTAGTTATTGTGTAAACTATTAATACATTTTCCTTCCAACTTATAATAAGTTACATACAACCCGAACGAGTAGTAATACGTCGTGTTAAAAAAACTTAATAATTAGCAGCTATTTCAATTCTATATTATTCTATCAGAAAATTTGAATTTAGAAATATTAGAAATCAGTAGAGTACGATTAAATTCAGGGCTAGATTAAAAATCCCAATCTAGCTTCATAGTGTGACAATATAGCATCTAAATTTCAAGTTTGAATGAAATCCATCAAATGGTGTCATATTATGTAGTCCCGTACACAATATATACATATAAAGATACATATGGGGGCGCACAAAGTTGTAAAACCCACTTTTTTGAGTTCAGAGGCATGTAAAATATCAAAATACATAATAACCTCTTGATAATTTTTCTTTTCACAATTATAATACTTTATCCATAAGATCAAGTAATAAAAGTCTTGGAGTAAAAGTTTTTGAAATGGGTTTCAATTAAGACGATTAGTGTGTGTTGTTTTAAATATTAGATTGAGCAACCTGATTTATCAATTTTTATATGGAGAGGTGAATTTTGCTCCACTTGTGGTCTAAATCATCATTCTCGCAATAGACTAGACGAGGAGACTCCCAGTCATGTGTACTGAAGGTTTTTTTTTATCTGAGTGTTTTTCCACCTTCCGTCCATAAAAATAAGGGTAGATTTTCTTTAAATTCAACCTTTATCATCCCTAACACACCAGTGTAATTGGTACATGGACGTATAACCCGAACAAGTAGTAAGATGGGGTGCTAAAAATAATAAAATGTAAATAAAAGTTAATACAGAATTATGAAAGGAAATAGATTTCAATCAATTTTGGCCAAGCACACTTCGGTGGCTGCATGTTCTCATAATATACTAAGTTTCCGAAGATATGGAGACCAGGGTTCAAGTCCTGGTATGTTGTAATGGTTTACGACTTTCTCTCAAAGAAAATGCGAGTACATTTAATATAAACTTAACTTTTTAATCCCTATTCCAATATTATTAATATGCAGATAGTACAATCTAGTAAAGATAAAATAAAAGCGCAGAACTTTTATTTTACAAAATTTGGTATTTACATATTTAAAATAACTTAACTGATTTTACTTTAACCAAAGCTTAATTGAACCTAAGTCACCTTCATTGGTGGTCACATTATCTACATCAAGGTGTCACTTTAGCTATATACGTTTTAGCCGATGCATGGGGGTCGAGATTTAAATATCTGCCGTATATACTTTAGGTGATATTTCTTAGATTTTTTCCACGCAATTTCAGCAAAAATGTGTCTACATTTCTTCAAATTATACCTTTATTGTCCCTAACCCAAGTGTATAATTAAAATTAGACATCCCGAACGCATAGTTTAAGTGGTGGAGGGAAAAATCCAAACCTAAAATAAATTAAACTATCACTAAACAACCTAAAAAAAAAATCGGTTATATTTAGTTGATCAGAGATAATTGATTATGTTTTCACAATGTTATATTCCCTCCACTCCACCTCATGTATTCAGGCAAATTGAGACAGTCATTTTAAAACATTAAAAATATATGTATATATGGACGCATGCAAACAATTTTCCAAGGTGTAGGGGAGGGGGGCCCAAAATATATTCTTCACCCACACATATACACACATACGCGTGCGCGCACCTGGTAAGACGTATGCTGGTCACTTGCTTTATAATTGAACTGTAAATACACTAAAAATACAGCAGAACTCAATATCCTTAATTTTCTCTGTTCTCAGACAAGAAGATTTTGATGAAATGTTGACAATTTGTTTAAAATGTAATGACAGGTTTTACTCGTAAATGCGTCTAGTGGATGTAAATAACCATACACCACAATTGTTAATCTAATAGTTGTTAAATGTTGGAAGAAAAAGAATTGTAAGGTAAACTAGAAGATTAAAAAATGTTAAAAATGTTTTTTGTCAAAGAACCCTCCCTTGCCCTTTACTTTCGGCGCCCATGTATGTGTATATATATTTAAATTGTATTTTATAGTTTTCCATTCATGATATAGGCCTTCCAGTATTTTAAATCTTATACCTACAAGATGAAATAGTTTGATAATAAGAATCTATTTTCAAGAATCAATTACTATTTTATAATTATTTATTTGTACTTTCAAAATAAATTTAAACGCGTTGCACCATGTGTTTTATTAGTAAAATCAAATATGATGGTACCAAAAATAACACTTATATACATTGTATTTTATAAAATAAAAGCAAACTAACCTACCACACGTCGTTCACGCAGATGACAGCCCATTATTAAGTTTATGATATTTTTTATGATTACGTATGTAATTAATACCACTTGATACAAAGCTAAGATGTTAATCCCAACGCAAAGTAAAAAAATGAAGCTATTCTGAAATTTCTTCGGGTATAAAAGAGGATGATTTCTCTGGTAAGATCGTTGTTGAAGATTCATCGATCTCCTAGCCAACCACCCTGGTGTTCACCCTGTCACCAATAACCTCCAGGACTCTTAAGTCACCTGTCGCGATGGAACATTTCACACTCTCGACCGTACTGGTGGTAGCTTTGCTGCTCAGTACTGGACTTGTCCGATCTCTGCCAGTGGATACTGGTGACGATCTGGGCACGATCATCTTCTCTAGTGTAGTAAGTATTTCACAATCTCGGCCGTACTGGTGGTAGCTTTGCTGCTCAGTACTGGACTTGTCCGATCTCTGTCAGTGGATACTGGTGACGATCTAGGCACGATAATCTTCTCTAGTGTGGTAAGTATTTCACAATCTCGGCAGTATTGGTGGTAGCTTTGCTGCTCAGTACTGGACTTGCCCGATCTCTGCCAGTGGATACTGGTGACGATCTGGGCACGATAATCTTTTCTAGTGTAGTAAGTATTTCACAATCTCGGCAGTACTGGTGGTAGCTTTGCTGCTCAGTACTGGACTTGTCCGATCTCTGCCAGTGGATACTGGTGACGATCTGGGCACGATAATCTTTTCTAGTGTGGTAAGTATTTCACAATCTCGGTAGTACTGGTGGTAGCTTTGCTGCTCGGTACTGTACTTGTACTTATTACATTTCCATACATATATACAATCACACAAACGTATAACTTTATCAGAGGAATAGCCTGCTTATAAATGTAGAAAATGGTTTGTTTTGTGTATCAATATGTTTCCAATCTTGTTGCAGCTCTTCCGACATGGTGACAGAGCTCCAACAGACACATACCCAAATGTACATCTACAATGAAGAGGCCAAATACTGGCCCAGAGGTTACGGGCAGCTCTCAAATGTAAGATATAAACCAATATAACAGGCATGTTAAACTCACGATGATTTTTTCGCGGCCCGCAGACCTTATGAACATAAAAATACATCGCGAGTCTATTCTTCTTATATTAAAGTCGAGAAAAATAAAAAAATTTGGGATCCAACATAATTTGGAGAATTCTTTTATGTGAGGTTGGTGTAGTTGATTTATATCATGAAAGGAACCACTCCCCCGAGAAAGTTCTGTTTACAGACACACATTTATCAACAATATGAAAATGACTTTGGCTTAAGATTTAAAGCCCGATAGTAGCACCAATCTTAAAAATAAACGTTTCATATTTTAGGTAAAAAAAACGAAGATAGTTTTATTTTTTTATCAGAGGAATGATCGGCACCGTGGTGTAGTACACTTAGTTACTCGGGTACGGGGGATACTCGGGTTCGATTCTCGGCTGGTACCTTAGGCATTTTTTCGGAAAGGAGAATAACCTCAACAGTAAGCAAGGCTTGGTTAATTAAGATTAAGTTAGGTTCAAATGTTTCCACTGGTTATATACTCTTTTATACTCACAATCACCATCACCTCATCTCATCGAGATATGGAAAGAGCCTTCACGGAAAGGATGTACGATTAGTACATTCGGGTGTTCCGTGGTCAACGGCACATTAGTACTGACTAATCTTTCCACAACCTAGTCTACAAATGATGTAACCCAGATTCACAATATTACTATCCAAAGGATTACTTTTCTTTTTGTAATAATAAGATACTAATATTAAATTATATTTACTTAAGAGAATTACAATATTTTTTTTGGACTGTGGCCTCCTCAGTATTTTTAACGTTTGAATTTATGATCAAATCAGTTTGACACGCTTACAATATAACATTATACTTAACTACAAAATTTAAATGAAATTAGTTTTAATTAACATTAATATTTTAACACTCAATAGCAAAATATATGGTGATATACATTAGGTTGTCCGTATTCTCATTGGTCCATTATTATTATTATTATTATTATTATTATTATTATTATTATTATCATCTCATTGTTATGTCTAGATTGGTGAGGAGCAGCACTTCAAGCAAGGATCTTTCTTCAGGAAACGTTACTAACCACATCTTGCCTGAAACCTACAACGTGAACGATTTGTACGTGAGAAGTTCCAACATTGACCGTACTCTTGCGAGCGCTCGTGCCCATTTGGCTGGTCTCTACCCGCCAACCGAACAGAATCTTGCCCAACCCAACATCAATTTCCAAGTTATCCCCATACACACGACAGGCATGGCCAACGATAAGGTACAATACCTACGTACATAGCCAATTGTTGTAGGAAACCTGGCGTAAATCCAAAATAGTGTGATTATTACTAAAATATTATTATTTAATTTTATGTAAATGAAGGTAGGTAGCAAACCTCCATTAATTTGGTCAATATCCAGTGGGCTATAATATTTTTGACCTACATGCAGGGGTGGCACAAGGGTTTTATGCTTCCTAGGCAAGAATTAAATCCACCCTTGTTGTACTTTCTATAATATAAGTAAACTACATTCCCTGCGTAACGCATAATAATAATAATAATAATAATAATAATAATAATAATAATAATAATAATAATAATAATAATAATACTATATTACATAATATCATATTTAGAGTCTATTTAATTTTTTTAAATAATTACTAAAATACTAACTTATTTAATTTAAATTATACTTTTTTAAACATTTAAAATAATGCATTTGGTTGGAATGATCCCCTACGACCTTTGCACCCTAATCGACGACCTAGATTTGCCTAACACATGAGACGATCCTGGCCACAGGTTCTAAAATTTAATATTCATACATTTAATGGCAATAAGTTAAATTGACAATTCATTTAACAAACAAAACCCAACATTTTCCAATGTTCTCTTAAGCTTTTTATCTTTAAATATGCTTAGATAACATTTATAATTCAGTCTCGGGATCTCAGTTTTTTTTAGGATAACGTTTACTAAAATCACATCAATATGGTTTTTACCTTAGCTAGAGTAACATATTCGATTATAAAATTGATAGCCTAATATTTTATTTATAAATATACAATATTGTGACTATTAAGATACAACTGAACTTTCGGAGCTAGCTCACGTTAGCGTGTTTGATCCGGTTGGTCGGCGTTTGAATCCTGGCCATGTGCAATGAGGCTGGTTTGGTATCTAAATAAATATTGTGAATACAAATACATTTATCTTAGATTGCTATTACGATGTAAGCTTAGGTGTTTTTTTTTCTAATAAAGCCTTGAAAATATTCTCAGTATAAATTTGTAGTGTGAGTTTTGTTTTAGACGGAAAAGATATAATAAATTGTTCTTGATATCTTTGTTTCCTAATTACAGTTAATATTTCCTACTGTTTACTGTGAAAAATACACCACACTACTCGCCTATCTAGAAGAGTCAGATGAGTACCAATGCATCATGAACACAACAGCTACTGTCCAGAATGAAGTGACAGAACTCGCTGGGTATTCCACATTCTCATCGGATATCTACGACATTCTTTTCATAGAGGTGAGTTAAATACCTAGTTATTGATAACTGACAGTCAATTAGATATTTTAAAAAGGTCCTTTAAAAACATTTTTTGTTGTTGTATTTACAGCAATTGTATAACCTCTCAATTCCCAAATGGACTAGTTCTTACTACCCACAACCTCTTAGGAACTTGTACTTGCTGGACACCTTTATTAGCGCCGCTGGCACAGAAGAATTACAGAGGTTGTCAACAGGTGAGATATCTTGGCCAATATCTAATTAATTCAAGTTAACATTATTAAAATACTAATACTGTACATATATATATATATATATGGGGATCTCAGTTAATTTCCTTAGGTTTTAATAGAAATATATACATTACTAAAAAATCTCCACTTTTGCTTCTGGTCAGCGCACGTTGTCTACAGTACGATTTAGAGAGGGTGCTTCTCATATGATCATGTCGCTCATATGATTGTGCTTGCCTCATATATTTTTTATACTATACCCCTAAGTCAAATTTATTTTTATCGTACAACAATTACTTTTGTGTTTACATTTTAATAGTTTCCTTATTTAGTTAATTATCTCGGAAGTAGTATCATATTTGTCCATTTTAGCACAGTTGAAAGTATACTATCACTGAAAATTAATGCTAGCTCTCGGAAAAATCTGTAACCATATAAGTATGAATTGACGCGCATCCAACCAAAGCATATGGGTTCCCATTTAAACGGTAAATATATAATATCAGATGATTAAGTATTAACATTTTGAACTTTGACCTAAATATGATTGAAGATATCAAGTTATTTTCCTCTAATCTGGTTTTAAATATTATTTCATCTTTCAGGCCCTCTTCTTAAGGAGATCATCGCAAATACCCAGGCTAAAGTAAACGGCACCTTAAGTCCTGACAGGGGACTGTACATTTACTCAGCTCATGACTGTAACGTCGTCGATCTGCTGCAAGGACTGGATGTCTTCAATGGCATACTTGTTCCTTACGCTTCTGCTGTCATGATAGAACTAAGGAGCAAAGCTGATGAATATTTCATTACGGTAAATTTTGCAATTATTCTGTTGTTATGTTGTATGTGTTTTTAAATCAATTATAATGAGATTGATATTCTATCACTGTATACTGAATATCAATATTTAAAAACTTGTAGCTATTTTTTCAATACGTAATCAAAACAGAAATGCTGTCAAATGTTAAATCAAAGATAAACTTTTGAGTAAATGACCAAACATTATATTTTAAGATTTACACTGAATACTATTATTGGCAAAAATAAAGAACTAAATTCTAAAGTATTCTTAGCTTTTCATATTATTGATAAGATGATTAAAAATACTTGTATATGGAAGTGATTCTTCTAAAATAATAGCTACTAATCAATAAATCATTTTGGACTGAAATAATATTTAGTAACAACATTTCATCACATTTTTTAAAAATCTAATCAATACGAAATGGGCCAAATGATTGTAACTTAAAACGTATTTTACAGAGATAAAATTAATATACTAAATAACTTTTTTCTATTTGTCACAATGATAATAAAACTTAAAATAAATTTTTTCCTAGAAGGGTGTTACTTAAAATATAATTATAATGTCACGGGCCACGCGTTAATATTATAGCTTACAACAGTTTTAAATAATTTAATGACATTTATTTTTTATCGTTACTTCCATAAAAATGGCTGCTTATAGATTATTAACCTCAAATTTCTTGCAGGTGTCCTACAAGAACAGCACTGAGACTGACCCGTACTTGCTGCAGTTGCCGGGATGTGACGCCCTGTGTCCATTGGACTCCTTCGTGGAACTGACAAAGCCCATCATCCCTGATCGACCTTACCACTGAGTGCGCTGAAGAGGTCGTTGCTGGTCAGGAATACCACTTCGAGATCCCTGCTGCCGGTAACATAGTCCCTATACTACTTTAAATGAAATATTAGTGCTTTTAATAGGTTTTACATATAATATATAGATATAATTATGTTCATTCTGCCTGTTCACGTAAATATGTAAGTAGTATTGAAGGAATTATGATAGTTCTATAAACTCTTTAATAACTTGCAGTTGTTAGCAAATACTTTTTTCTTAGGTATTAATATAAAATAATATTTTACATTATTACCTCAAAAAACTACAATGCCCCCATTATTTTTCCTCCATGCTCATGTCAGATATTCAGGAACTGATATCAACATGTGAAGAAAATTAAACTTTATATTTGTACTGGAACAATATTTCGTTTATTTTGGCCATAAAAACTGCAAAAACCCTGGCCTTTTGACGCGTCCTCTTTCATCCCACATTAAATGGTTATGATTTTTTTATAGTAATAATAATAAATTTAATATAAATGATTTATAATAATATAATTTATAATATAATAAAATTATTTATTATTATTACTATTATTATTAAAATGTGATACTTAAACGACGCTTTTCTTTCAATTTTTGGCACTGCAATTTAACTGTACATGTTTAAATAATCATAATTAGTCATGATAAATTAAAACACAAACAACTTTTTATAAAAATAATATCACATAATGTGTGTTTTCAGCCCTTTAAGGTATAAAATTAATTTCATAATTATTTGAGAGGGTCATAAGTTGTTTATTTAAAATTATATGGTCAGATAAAATAGACATTTTATATAATGATATTTAATAGTATTAGTTAATTTTAATTTCTTATGTTTCAGCCGTTCTATCAGATTGGGAACACTGTTTTAATCAACCTACTGTCAAAGAAGGAAGGGCCCATAGAATATCTTTCACTACTAGGCATCAAAAATAAATTATTATTTGAATAAAATAGCTCTAACCATGGTAGCTTCCAATTCATACGTGTTAATACTGTGATGTATACTTTAGTGAAATAAACTCTCAATTCAGATATATGTTGTTTGATTTTAAACTATTAGCCTATATATGATTGTGATCGGTTAATGTAAAATTATAATAATTATATATATTTTGGTATTACATATTATATTTTTCAAACGTTCAAAAATTATAGAATTTTGGTTTTGGGAGGCTTTTCTCAAATATTCTATAGTGAACTTTAGTTTGTTTTCAAAATGAGTTGGTTTTGAGCATAATTAAAGCAATTCGTAGCAATAAAGTTAAAACTACAAAGAAAATATTTAGTTTTTGGATGAATATATTAAATTGATTTTATATGTAAGAATGAAAAGCTTCATTTATATTATCAAGGTTTAATCCCTAGGGTTTGAATTATATCATATACATATATAATAGATAAATGAAGAATATGTAAATTGAGAAATGACACCTGGACACGGGAATCGAACCCAGGATCCTTGGCTTTAGACCCTGTGTGAATAATGACCCTGAGCATGTTATTACTCCTGGCTAGCTCAGTGGTTAGAGCTTTAGCACATGATGTCAAAGGTCCTGGGTTCGATTCCCGTATCCATGTGTCATTTTTTAATTTACAGAATATGATATTTATATGTGGGTTCAACCATAATTAACATATATAATAGCTTGGCTATTTGATACATAGTGAAGAATATGTGTTTATCAAGTTTATTGGGCTGCATAAATTTAAACAAACTCTAAAGGCACTTTTCATATAAGTATTTTAACATATTTTATATACTATTTTTTGTATTTATTTTTATGCTAGGCATAAAACTAATGAGTGTAGCTTGCCGTTTTGAAGTGGAGATGTAGGAGACACAAGAAAAGGCCAATGTTTTTGCAGTTTTTATAGCAACACTTTTTTGGCCAAAATAAATCAAAAATTTCTTAAGTACAAACATCTAGTTTAATTTTATTCAGTTGTTGAATATCTGTCATGAGCAGAGTGGAATTAGATGAGAAACTTTTTAAATGAAGAAAAAAAGTTGTCATTAAATTTCAGGACACCCTTGACGGATATTTAACAAATTGTTGAGACCACTATGTAAAGAAAATTAAACTCTATGTTTGTACTTAAGCAATATTTGATTTATTTTGACCATAACAATTTGTTGATAAAAAAACTGCAAAAACAATTACTACTTATCTCCTTCCCTACATCCATAAGTTAAATTATTTACTAACCAAAATTAAATTAATAATTGCTAAGCTGAAATATTTGACGCTTAAAGATATAATAGCTCAATCAGCTTTGAGGGACCAATATGGGTCCTACAGATGATGATAATTATAAATACTATTTACAACACAAATGTTAGCACACCAATAAAATTAATCTATTAATATTATAATCTTAATGCATATAATCTTCACTATAAGCCTGTATAAAGTTACTAGTTTTACTTTGTCCTTTTGTTAAAATAAACCTCAAAAATTACACTCGACAAGTCCTTACCGGTGGTCACAATAGCAAAGGCATTGAGTTCATATTAGCGGTTTTTATGGTTATGTGGAGGTCAAGGATCGATTTCGGGCCAAGTCTTTTTAGCTTAAAGGGTGACCTGGTGGTCTAGGGGTAAGGTGTTGGACTTTATGCTGGGGGCCCGGGGTTCAATCCTCGGTCCCGGCACAGATGTATCTAATTGCGAAACCCTTCCTTTACCTCTGACAAGACGTGTATTAATCACAGCTTGTGAATGTGTGAAATGCCAGGCCACCACCGTGGTTCGGATTCCACGTTAAACTGTAGGTCCTCCATTTCATCTCACAATTACCCTACTATTACACATTAGTGTAAGTGCGTATAACCCGAACGGGTAGTAAGATGTGGTGCCAATAATAATAATAATAATAATAATAATAATAATAATAATAATAATAATAATAATAAGAATAATAATAAGAATAATAATAAGCTTAAATGTTTACGCCTTATACTATTTCCCATTCCCTCGCAACTCAAATGCGGATTTATTTAATCTGATTTATTCCTTGGTCACTTCTTCATAAGTATTAATATGTAAACAGCTCGTTTGGGTAGTACAACGCTTAGCACTTAATTAAAAGTGAACAATTTGTATAACTTACCTGTGTAACTGTTGTGGTTTTAACTTTCAAGAGTAAAATATTAAAAATTGTACAAAATTCATTTTTATGCTACAAATAAGACGTTAAAATAGAAAATAAATCAAGGACAAACGAAAAGATGGTAAGAGATTTACGTTTTCACGATTGTGGCTTGCTTTTAACCTATATCTCTCTCTCTTTTTCTTTTGTATTGTGGGAATTAGACAAAAGCAATGGGTCAGGCACAGCTTGAACTAGTAAAACATCATCTTCGTTTGAGGTTTGAATGTCAGGAGGTCAATAGTTTTCAGTACCGTTTTGTTTATTTTTACTTCTCTTTTGTTATTGGAATTTTTTTGTACTGTACAAATGAGACATATCTAGGAATACTAAAATTTAATAGTGTCTTTCAAATACTTTTAGGTTGCGATCATCTTAATTTGTAGTTTTGGATTTGGGGCTTCAGGATAATTTTAATAAATTATTAGTTCCAATAAGATCTATTCAATTTAACGCATAGAAAACAACACTTTACCAACCAATGAAATTACGTTTTTAGAATGTCAAATTTTAAAAATTAACAATATTTTTAGATCTTATTATTTTTAATTTATACATATTATATATATATATATATATAATTTATACATATTATATATATACATAATCGTGTCTTACTACCTTATAAGATTACACGCATATGTGATAATTTCTCTAATGGGGTAGAAATGAGGAAGAAAGCATTTTAGAGGCAATCTAACCACATTTGCGTGGAAATAGAGTGGGAATCAATTTAGGAAAAACTACCCTTAGTAGACCCGACTGGGAATCGAGCTCCGTTATCCCCGTAATCAACAGGCCAGTACAACCCGACAATGACGCCAAAGACCATTCGGCCACTGACGCGAGTAATTTTCAATATATTATTTTAATTCATTTTTTATTATATATCATTCAACTTGTGTATAAAATGGTTTAAATGTAAGTTCATCTAGTCTGGTTTGTCAGGGACTGAAAAATCGAGTTTTTTAAAATCCTGGATGGGTGTACTGGGGTTTTTCCCTTAAGGGGTCTCCAACTATACATCCACACAAATGTGGGTAAATTTTCTCTAAATTAATGCCTCATCACTTTCTCATCCTGCATCATCAGTGAGATTAATATAACTTGCAAGGAATGTATCCCAATCGGGTTGTAAGATGCGTTGAAAAATCTCTTAATAGCAGTTCAGATAAGATAGCTCAAAGGTAATAAAAATCGGTTGATTAACCTGTATTTAAGGTCATATGAACTAGTATCATTTTAAAATTCTTTAATTTTTAATTAAAACTGATCAAGGAAAAATTTGGCTTAACAATTCCTAGCCATGAATAAAATGGAATAAGCTGCTTAAGAGTTCTACCTTCTCACACTGCGATATCGTTTATCGGAATGGTGGCTCTGAAACTTTAAATACACTAAAGTCATCCAACGCTATATTATAACTATTTGTAATGAGCCTGTTGGAATGACTAGATCTATCTTTATAACCATTATTTTTGAACTCAGAATTGTGACATTTAGCATAACGTCGTTGAAAATGAACTAATTTAACATTTTCGTTGAATTAAAAATAAACTTAGAACCATATAATTTTAATCTTATAGGAACATGTTGATACCTTAACCCTATATAACACACGTCTCTATGCTCCTGCAGGTGGCTCCTGTAGACGTTAACTAACACCTACTGAAATAATTTAGTAATTCCAGAAAGGTAAAAATTTACCTTCTCGTAAGGTGAAACCTAGAAGTTATAAATTATTTAGATTTCAAAATAAATGTACCCAAATACCTAAATATTTATAATTTTAATACACTAAAAATCAAAATTTTGAAATCATAATATAATCTATAAAAAATTATGCTAAATAAGTAAAAAAAAAGTCTATTTGTTTTTTTAAAGCTTGGTATAGAATGACTGAAATATTTACAAACTTACTCTATGGCTATAGAAACTTTAAAGCTCCCTGTCACACAAGTACGTCACCTATTCCTATATTGAGCTAGTTCTATCCAGTCCACCTCATTAAAACCTTATCTCTTTCAGGTACATTCTAATCTGGGTCTAGGTATTCCCAATAGCATATTGCCATTAGGTTTGCCAGTGAAGAAGGTTTTAGAATATTCCATTCACGTTGCATATTGATTTATTTTCTAGGGTAACCGTCTGCGTTGGTTGAAATTTTAAAATCAAATATTTTTTATACGCTTTGATAGGCTTTCACAATGGTTAAATTGTTCGAACACGAGGGAAAAAAAAGTATTTCTCAAAGCATTGTTTTTCTTAGAATATGATTTTTCTTAGAATAGAGGCTACAGTCTTACACACAAAAAACAACCAAATGTTCAACATATTTCAAAACTGATAGGCTTTAGTCTTGAGACAATTTTTCATGGCAACTTCATAGTTTCAGTGTGACTGTATGGAGCTGTTTAATCTAAGGTGGGGGTGTAGGTGACAACTAGAAGGCTCTTTATTGCAAACATTGGCTGAATGCCACTAGTGTAACTATATTCGCAAATAATTATTATTTGCTTATTAATACTATATTATCAATAAAAATTGTCATAATAATTGTCTAGTAATACTTCCGACCAATGTTTGAAATAAATAATCTTCTCTTAGCTGTCACTTCTACACTCTGATAATAAATTAGCTATACAACAGTTAATGTGTCCATACATTAGAAATATGTCACAATTTGTCTTTGAAAACAAAATATGAAAGTATATGAAGTCTCATTTTAAGTTCACAGCTCAAGATATTTTATCTTTCACCCAACTCATATAAGGCTAGTTGAGCAAAATCTCATTACAGGTGGAATGCAGTTCTAGCCATACAAACTTTAATTAAAAAACGAACACAATAAGCTCCAGAAAACAAAAAAACAAAAACATTACTTAATAAGTAATGCAAGTATTGCCTTGAGATAGTTTTATGGTAGACAGAAAATTGCCTTTAGACATGTCTTGGGTTCAATTATGAAAAAAGTTTGGTGTTTAACTCATGATGAGGTTTATTTTTATGTATTTGAAATACATTTTAGAAGTCTTAACAGAAATGTATTTATTGCTTCTCACTACTCATTTGAGCTATAGGTATATATACTAATTACTACACTAACTAAATAGGAATTATTACGGTAGAATTTAGAGGAAATGTGCCTGCATTTGTGTGGAGAGAGATAATGGGGGAGGGGGCATTGATTATGAACAAACAGGCTCAGTAGACCTAGCTGGGACAGGAATCTCTCTCTCCCCTTCATTGACAAACCAGACTAAATGAGCTTGATGTTTAGAACGCAGGTCCACCAGTGGGGGGTCACGCATATATAAATATTATATTATAGTTACAATTTAATTTAAATAGGTCTTAGAGTATGCTATTAGGGTTATGCAAGAGAGTAGGGAAGGGTTGATATTAAACGGTACAATACAGCTATTAGAATAGGCAGGTGATTTAGCTCTGTTGGGAAATAGTAAGAAAGGTGTGGCAGGAAATACAGAAATTTTACTAGAGGCCAGTAAGGAAATAGGTTTAGAAGTGAACGCTGAAAAGACTGAGTATATTATAACACAGAGAAAACATATTGGGGACAATAATTTAGAGATTACTTCAAGCAACATATCATTTTACAGGTTTAATGAGTTTAAATATTTAGGAACAATTTTAACTAGCAATAACGATATTAGATTGGAAACTAGGAAAATAATACACTCGGGAAATGCATTCTATGACTCAGCCAGTAAGTTGTTGACATCCCACTTGCTGTCAAGGAATGTAGAACTCAGACTATACACAACAATAATTTGTTGTCAAGGAATGTAGAACTCAGACTATACATAACAATAATTTTACCAGTTGTTCTCTATGGTCGTGAAACGTGGTCTCTTACCTTACACGATGAACATTAATTTAGAGTTTCTAAAAAAAGGTGTTTAGGAAGATATTTGGGCCAAGGAGAGATGAGGCTACTGGAGAGTGGAGGAGGTTACATAACTATGAGTTACAAACAATGTACTCATCACAAGACATTGTTATGGTAATCAAGCCTCATAGATAATGGTGGGCGAATGGGAGAATCTGGAACCTTGTTCAGGGTAATGACTGGCAAACCTAATGGGAAGAGACCATTGGTAAGATTTAGGCGCAGATGGGAGGATAACATTAGAATGATCCTGAAGAGATAGGATGTAATGAGGTGGATTGGATATAATTAGTTCAAGATAGGGATAGGTTGTATACTTTTGCAAATGAATCAATGAACTTTCGAGTACTTAATGTCATAGAATAGGTAAGTAAGTTAGCAGCTTATCTGATCAAATGTAGTCTATAAGATTGACCTTAAGTCGGAAGACTAAAGTTTAGTTACAACCGTATGCCATTTGGATATTTATATCTAAATTATTTGCCATACATCTTTATTTAAGGTGAATTATGTTACATTAAGTATTTTAACCCCTATTCATCACCGTCACTTTTATATTAACACATTACTAAGAGGTCTACTTATATGCTTTAATGTGTTAGTGTAGAGGACGCAAGTAAATGCTAGTGTTTTTGCGGGTTTTATGTCAAAACACTTTTTTTGGTCAAAAGGAATAAAATATTTCTTCATTAGAAATATAGAGTTTAATTTTATTCACACGGTGGTATCAACAGTTCTTGAATATCCATCAAGGGTGTCCTAGAACGTAATGACAATTTTTTATCTTTATTTAAGAAAGTGATGATCTAATGATGCTATGGGCTCTACATGACAGATTTTTCAGCAACTTTTGATGTCACCAAGTGAAGAAAATTAAACTCTATGTTTCTACTGGAACAATATTTCATTTATTTTTGCCCAAAAAAATGACTTATCAAATCTACAAAAACACTGACCATTTCTTGCGTCCTATACAGTCCCACTTAAGCGCAGGGAAATAAAAGGACGAAGAGTGTAAATATAAAAGAATCGCAGTATCATATAATAGAATATTACAAGAAAATTCACAATGGAAGATAAAACCACCTCATGGTAACTAGCTGGGGATCGAAAACTGACCCTCTAGGCAAGGGTGCAGTTCATATTTAGCTTGGCTTAGATTGAGTCGATGATAACAAAGTTTTACACTATTAAATATTAAATAAATTGGTAAAGTTGAGCTACAATACTTGCATATCTTGAGATAAAATCAAATACTCTGATTATATCTTTATTATAATCTTTTGGATGCAGGCCATTTTATAATTAGCTTATTTGGAGCACGGGGACCAAGGTCATAATCTTGTTCAGAGTTTTAACCGCAAGTAATTAAAACCAGTTGACCTTGTCTAGCAATCAAATACAGTAGGACATCGACATTACTGTGGTAGTATATTAGTCCCTTGATTAATATCCTTCAATGAAGCTGTGTTATATATCAATCTCTATAACAAACTATAATTTATTGAGAGGACTTTATCTGGATTTATGGCTAAGCCAAGGAGTAGTAATTTTTGTCGTATTTAAAAAAAATACTTTATCCAGTTTGATCTGACTAACAAAAACCTTGGAACCAAATCCGACTACCAATTTTTTTTTTTAAATTTAGATGCTGCAAAGTTCAAATTACAGTCACATAATTAACAGTAAGTGACATGTAACTCATGCTTACATATTGGCAGCTTGGTGTTTGTCTAACATGCACAATAGAGTCTCGATTATCCGACATTCAACCATCCGTAATTCCGTTTTATCCGACAAATCCATATAACGTGCTATTGATGTCATATTATTAATACGCAGGCGTGACTTCTCCGCGAAAAATAGGAGCAAAGCTGAGAAACAAAATTAAATCATTTAATTTTTTAACAGTGACTTTTGCATTTTGCATACTAAATAATAAATGTTACATTTAATTAATTAAAAACCCACTTCGGTGGCCACGTGCTCTAACGCTTTACTCTCACTGCCAATGATGGGGAGATCAAGGCTCGAATCTTGGTCGGGTGTACTGAGGTGAATTTTTCCAAAATAGTTTTCCGCTCTCCTTCCAAGCAAACGCTTGTACACCTCCTATACATATAACCTCCCTAATCCCTTAAGCCATTAGCGTAATTAGTACAGAGGTTCATAACCCGCACTGGTAGTAAAACACGGAGCTAAAAAAATCCATTGTTCTCTTTACATGAATAATAAAACATTTTTATAATATTTTCATAATTTACACTAATGATTGATTAATACATTTTATTTAATGCCTTTTGCACTTCCATATAACTGTGAATTATTTCGTTTGAGCCCCTTCCCCTTGTTTCCGTATTATCCACCATTTAAATTATTCGACCACTTGTTGGTCCCGTTTAGGTCGGGTAGTTACGTTTCAACTGTATATCTAATCTAATCTGCTACGGTTTTGTCTAATGAGTTTTGTTTATATATTTTCTTAACACTGTGACTTACTTCCTGTCCAGACTATACACATATACACTAATTAAGCTAATTATTTAGGGACGAGGAAGGTTGAATTTATAAGAAGTGTATCCACATTTTCTTAGAGAAAGAGAGTGGAAAACCATTTTGGAGTAACCACCCTCAGTACACCAAACCGGAATTGGAGCCCGATCTCCCTATCATCGGCAGTCTAGTCTAACACAATAGTGACGCCTTAGCCCATGTAGCCATCGAAGCAGATATAAATGGTTGTGAATGAGGAGAGTAACTAAGAAGTAAGTATTTGATTAGAAAGCGAGTGGACAAAGAGATTGGTGATAGTTTATATTCAGTGCAACAGTATTGACTTAGAACCTAGGATTTTGATTCAGAATCAAATTGTGGCAATGTAGGCTAAATATTAACCGTTTGTGAAATACAGAGGACCCATTAAAAATAGGTGAAATTGATTAATTGTTGTTAAATTAGTAATTCAATTTCAATAAACCCATATATTTAGTAGCCTTTTTCTATTTATTTACGATTTGGAGGAGTTGCAAATGTTAATGTGTGCAATTTGAAACCAATTTTGAGATCCTAAGACAATACTGTGTTAAAATAAAGAAGAAAAGCTATAGTAAGAATATATTGCTATTAATGAATTTTTTAAATAATTGATAAAGATGGTCCAATATTATTGTTGATGTACACTCATTTTTTCCCTGAGAGGTAACGGTCTTAACTTTATGGTTCACACGATGGCTCTAGATTATAAGATAAACCATAGTGGAAGAATGCAAGGTATGCTTCGTACCTTACAGGTTAGATGAGTGATGTTGCAATAATATCGTGTTTAGTGAATTTTACAAATATATATGTTAGCATTAATTCAGATGTAAAATTTAATTTACACATCAAACACATATATGTAAGGTTGTAAAATAATTAATTAATTTGAGTCAAAATTTTATTTCAGGTAGTCATTCATTAAAGAATTAACATTTATGAATATTAAGATGTTGAGTTTATACAAGAGCAATCTGATTAATCAGGCAATATGTTATTTGTGATTCTTAGTGGTGAAGGAAATTCTATGGAACCGTCCATCTTTGAGAGTTGGTTGCTGGAAACAGTGTTCCCACTCTGGTAGAATAGCTGAAACAAAAATTATGATAATTTGTGAATAAAATTATATTTATGATAACTAATACTTCTATTATGACGACTATTGTTGAAATATAATTGCTAGATATTCTTCGTAAGTATTGGTGAAATAATGGGAATTAACTTATCCCTAAAAGTTTTGAGAAATCAATTATTAATGGCTTACTCACAAACAAACACATAATTTCAAACACGAAACATATCATAATTATTAAAATATATTATTATTATTAGACTGTGATAGTTTTAAAATACAGTATTGTAAATAAAAATTCAATTATATATTTTAAAACTCCCTATTACTATATGAGATTGATAAAATACAATCCCAATTCTATAATAATTCCAAATCAAATAATATTATTACAGTCATATTCTAATCCTGAATCAACATAAAAGTAATTTAATATAAATTATTTTAGTGAACCAAATTTGACATCTATTATTCTTACTTAGTTGATTAAAGTTTAATATGTCTTCCCTTACACAACCTATCAGCTGTAAAAGAAAACTTATATGCCTTAATGTTTTCAAACAAAAACGAATGTATCATAATCAGACACTAAATTACGAGATCTTTATGAATGAATTTTAAAATTATATAATCTAAATTGCAAGGTCCTTTATGAATTAATTTTAAAATTATAACATTGAAATATACATTTCTTTGATGGCAAATTTTTATCACTCCTTTCAAATGCATTTGTTTTATTAATTTAAGTGATACAAATATTCCTAGAGTTATTTAATTTTAAAATTCCATAATACAAGAATTTTAAGAATGAGGTTGAAGATGTTGAATTCAAAGTAAATGTATCAACAACACTCGCCTGTGAAACCCCTGATGGGAAAACACCAATGGAACCCCCACTTTCCACTAGTCCCAGAACTCTTGCTCGTGAATTAATCGTCTAGCTCTCCGAGTTAACTCTGCTTATTAAGATATATGCTATATGCTATAAACATATTTCGCCATAAAATGATTATTATTACAGTCTCTGGGGTTTCATGGCTGGAATAAATAATAATATACCTTACACCTGGGAACTGTTTTCGTACTTAAGACAGTACTCAATTCAGTACAAGTCAACTAATATCGTATGCATGGCCAACTATATTACTAACTTTTACCAAATCAAGTAGCTGTCATGTAAATTCGTGAGTAATTTGGTAATATTTCAGGTCACAATTTTCAGTAATGTTCAAGTATAGACTCATATATATGATATACTAGTAGTTTTGCCTCAGCATCTTATACTACGATTTGCTTGTATTTTAAACAAAAGTAAGACTAGATATTATGTTTAGTGTATAAGAAATACTAATTTCTCATCAGTATATTAGACAAAGATTTTCTGTCTTTAAAAAAAATTAAGACGAGGTATATGTATGGTATAATAAATACTAGTTTTGCATCAACATATTATGAAACGATTTCCTTGTCTTTTAACCCGCCATCACGCTACCTGTTTTTTTTAAACCATCAGTCGCATGTCATCTGACAGATTATCTTGCAATATTTGCTTCCTGAAATAAAATGTTACTAAAAAAATGCAATTTATTAGTTTTGACACTCTTTGTATGTGTTGTATTTAGATATAGTAAATGAAACTGATGCTTAATACCATCGTAAGTATGTTTTATTTTTTAGGGAGATTTTTAGTAAATTGGCGAATATTGTACTAACGCCATGAGGCGCATTTCATTTGAGAGATGACGATATGGGAAAATGTGCCTACGACATGAGGCGCGAGTCATTTGGCAGATGACCACATGAAACACAGCACAAATAATACTTGTGCTTACTTTTATTTTTTCAGTTTATTTTGTTGTTTTTTATCAATTTTTTTTATTTCAAAAAAATCTTACTACACTACAAATTTAAAAAAACATTTACTAGGTACTAAATAAAACATAACGAATGATATATTTAGAGCTTGTATATTACACGTTTAGGCGCGACTCATCTATGAGATGACGATCAATAGACACAAGATTTGGTGCAAGTCATCGAGGAGATTATTATTACTGTTATGACCTTGGTATTCACTGCACCATGGCTCTGACTCAACTGCCCGCCGGAGGGAAGTCAAGAGAATACTAGATCTATTTATTTTTACAAAAAACTTTGAGGTAATTGGTTTGAATTAAATTATTTCTATAGATGCATTCACAATTCAAAAACTATACCAGATTTGAAAGAAATTGGCTTTAAAATTTACACATAACTAAACTAATTATTGAAAGGAATTTTATATTTGTTGGTAACATTAACAATTCACTAAATAATAATAATAAAATTACCAAATGAATGAGCGTGTAATTTGTAGCGCATCTGCTCTGGTTGTTTCTTGACCACTACTATAACTATTACAGTACAAGTATTTCTTCTGAATTGAATACAAAAACATCGCCTGTGCTTACGGGGCCTGATAATTTCTAGTAATTGACAAATGCAAGGCATTTAAAAATCTTCATCATGAGGCTACAAATTCATAGATGTTTTCTATGAAAAGTTATATCATTATAAAATACTCATAAATATGAGTAATGAGTATTTATGCTTGGATTAAAAAGACACAATATTTATAATATGGATTTTGTTTAGAACTTATTTAAGCATTAATATTTCATTTAAAGTAGTATAGGGGCTATGTTACCGGTAGCAGGGATCTCGAAATGGTATTCCTGGCCAGCAACAACCTCTTCAGCGCACTCAGTGGTGAGGTCGTCAGGGATGATGGGCTTTGTGAGTTCCACGAAGGAGTCCAATGGGCACAGGGCGTCACACCCCGGCAACTGCAGCAGGTGAGGGTCAAGCTCGGTGCTGTTCTTGTACGACACCTGCAAGAAACTCGAAAACATTTTATTGCCGAAATTAGCGAATTAAAGATTAACTTACCGAATATATTATATCAGTTTGTTGCACTATATTTTACTAGCATCTCTCTTATATTGAAATATATTATATATATTTTTTAATAATTCTTAAGTTATGAGTGCAAATGATTAAATTAGTACATACTTGAGCGTTCCTTATAAGCAGTCTTGTATAACACACCTGGGCTATCCTCATTAATTCTAATTTCCTTAGTGGTATAGGAAATGGGAAAGCATAATTTAGAAGAAATGAATCTGCTCTTGAGTGGAGGAAGAGTTGGAAACAACTTAAGAAAAAACTCCCTTGTTACATCCGGCAGGAACTCAGAGGAAAGAACAAACTAATTTAACTTGTCGTTTAAGACACGCACCCACAGATGAGAATCGTATTTAATTAATTTCAAATGTGATTTAATAATCATTTGATATCAATCATATTATCTTTCTGTTTTTTAATTAAAATACTGTGTTTGGCAAACTACGCCCGCCCAGGATTGAAATTACAGTAGCTATTTTTTATAGTAATTCGTAGGGAATAATTTTTCTTTAAATATTTAGTATTTTATAAAATACTTGTTATACTCCGAATTTTCAGTACTTACTGTAATAAAATACTCGTCAGATTTGTTCCTGAGCTCTATCATGACAGCAGAAGCGTAAGGAACAAGTATGCCATTGAAGACATCTAGTCCTTGCAGCAGATCGACGACGTTATTGTCATGAGCTGAGTAAATGTACAGTCCCCTGTCAGGACTTAAGGTGCCGTTCACTTTAGCTTGGGTATTGGTGATGATCTCCTTCAGAAGAGGGCCTGAAAGTATAAATGGTGCTCGACATTATAGGGTAAGCTATTGGGCATCTTCAATAATTATTTCGGTTAAATCCTCAATATTTGAACACTAGTTATCATAAGTAGTGACGGTTTAAATAACCATATAGATCTGTAATGTAAAATGTGTGCGAGTGTAAATAATGTACTTACATAATTTTTCTAGAGATAAAATTAATGTACTCTGAGCTTATTATACTGTAAAATATGGCAAAATAGTGATGAATAAAGAAGACTGAAAAAAATAATAAACCCATTTCAAATGTAACAACAAAGTTTACAAGTGGATAACTGGTTTACTAGAAGCTAAATCATAGCCATATCATTTTAAAATGTTTAAATTAAATGGGTGTTAAAGTACTTCAGGAAGTTTTCTGGGTGATTCATATACATGTTTAAGTGTTTTATTCGTATAGATTTTAAAGAATTAGGCGTTGTTCAATACAGCTCACCTGTCGACAGTCTCTTCAATTCCTCCGTACCAGCAGCTGTAATAAACTGCTCAAACAGGTACAGATTTCTAAGAGGCTGTGGGTAATATGATTTGGCCCATTCAGGAATAGTAAGATTGTAAAGTTCCTGAAAGTTCACCAATAATAAAAATCAATACTACGCAACACAACTATTCCCAAAAATGTTATGTTTATTTATTTAAAATGTCAGTGTTTATTTTTTTTAAGAAGTCTAAAACACAACAAAATCTTCTAACGGATCCCTTTAAAAATAGTTGTATGGAAAGTATAAGCTATATAGCAAAGTGTTATAGAATATTCAGTAATAAAATAGTAAGTTATATGCGTCACTCTCACAATAAAGTGGACTGCCGATGATGGGCAGATCTAGTTTTAAATTCCAGTCGGCTATACTGAGTGTAGTTTCTCCTTAAAGTTTTTTCACTCTCCTTCCACACATATGTGGGTAAAGTTCCTCTAAATTCAAACTTATTCATCCTTAATACACAAGCGTACATAAAACGTACAGCCCTAACGGGTAGCAAAATGCGGTGTTAAGAAAAAGTAGATGGTGTAATAGTGATCTATAATTGACTTGCCTCTACGAAAAGAGTGTCATAAATAATTGCCGAGAATGTGGAATACCCGGCAAGTGCTGATACTTCACTCTGGACAGTTGCCGTTGTGTTCATAACACACAGGTACTCGTCTGACTCTTCCAAATAGGCCAGTAAAGTGGTGTATTTGTCACAACTCTTTGTGTTCCAAAATATCTGTAATTAGACGTACTGCTATCAAGAACAAATTTCTTTAGATATTGTGTATTGAAAATTAAATCTTAATACACATTTATATTGAAAGATATTTAAATGAATCTCACAGTGAGCTTCATTGAAATATATTTAAATGAATCTCACAATCAGCTTCCAATCAACTTAAGATTACTTTATTAATATATTTAGAAACATGTATTGCAAAGTAAAGAAACTCAATTAACATTAAATTATATTTTAAGCTAATATTATATATATATATATATATATAATATCAATTCAATGTACTATTTTGTGTTTTAAATAGAAAGATTAAAGCCAAAAACTATGATTGCAGAGGCAAATATATTTTTAAGTCTAAATGGAGTATAATTTAATCAGATATATCATAATTAGCTCGGAGTAACCATATTAAAATAATAATTTAACTTTATGGTAAAGAGGATATTGGGGTTTGAGTCTCGATCTGGTCTAGTAAGTGTTTTATTCATGAAATAATTTCTCACTCTCACTCCACGCAAATGTAGGTGAATTTTCTTTGGGATCAGCCTTTCTTGCTCCTATCCAACTAGCGTTGTTCAATATTTGTAGATCCCGGACATGTGGTAGTTGGACGCGGTGAACGAAAAATAATATAATAATTTACGAATGATTAAACTTTAGTTTCTAAATGCGGCAGGTTTCCTATAAGCCCAGAATACGTATCAAAATATTTTACCTGATCATTGCTCTGGTCCACCATATGAATGGGGATATCTTGGAACTTGATGTTGGGTTGGGCACGGTTCTGTTCTGTGGGCGGGTACAGACCGGCCAAATGGGATTGGGCGCTCGCAAGAGTACGGTCAATATAGGAAGTTCTCACGTACGTGTCATTCACGTTGTATGTTTCTGACAAGATGTGGTTGTAACGTTCCCTGAAGAAAGAGCCTTGCTTGAAGTGCTGCTCTTCACCAATCTAGTAGGAAATAGTTTAATAAATGAGTGCACATTTAATTCATTCAACTAAAATATCACTAGTAATTAATTAAACTGTGTGGTAAGTATTAAATAGCCAAAGTTATTATTTGTGTTTTTAGTGGGAATCACTCCATCTAAATGTCTTATTCTGAAAATGGAAAAATGACACCTGAACACGGGAATCGAACCCGGGACCTTTGGCTTAGTATGCCAATGCTCTAACCACTGAGCTATCCAGTATTCGTCCCGTCCTTAGGGTCATTCTTCACCCATATTTTAAGGCAGAGTCTATGATGGACTTAGCGGAAATCGTCGGCTACAAATATGTGATTATATTAATATCACGAGCTATCTATCAGATAACGCAGCCATCTGCGACTTGGTAGTTGGCATATTGCTGCCATTTGTACAATTATTAAATTGTACGGAATTGCATATTATTATTATTATATTATATTATTATTATGCGTTATCTGATAGCTCGTGATATTAATATAATCACATATTTGTAGCCGACGATTTCCACTAAGTCCATCATAGACTCTGCCTTAAAATATGAGTGAAGAATGACCCTGGGCACGGAACGAATCCTGGATAGCTCAGTGATTAGAGCATTGGCGTACTAAGCCTAAGGTCCCGTGTTCGATTACCGTGATCAGCTGTTATTTTTAATTTTTCAGAATATGATGTGTGCTAAGTGACAAACATTCCAGCACAAAGTCATAAATGACTTTGATATTTTTAAGAAAGTGGTCAAAGGGGTAGTACATATCTTTATCCAGAGTCCCACTTAAATAATTCTTATATATACCATTTTAATCATCCTTGGGATGAGATTAGCTATGTTTCTTATTTTTTAAATTGAAAAATGACACCTGGACACGGGAATTGAACCCAGGATATTTTGTCTTAGTACTCCAACGCTCTAATTATTTTTTCAATTGAAATAATATGATATTTAGAGATTCGGCTACAACCATATTAACAAATAGAATACCTTGGCTATTTATTTCGTAATTATATGTATTTTATGTATCAATACTAAGTGTTTTCTCTAAAAATGTAGTAGAAGATCATAGTCAGTTGGCTCGTAACTTACCTCTGTGAGCTGCCCGTAACCTCTGGGCCAGTATTTGGCCTCTTCATTGTAAGGATCATTTGGGTATGCGCCTGTTGGAGCTCTGTCACCATGTCGGAGGAGCTGCAACAAGTATCAACACAACATTGAATTACAAAGCAAGATTATCGTTAGAAACTAAATCCTGTGACAATGCAATAAAGTCCTAAATATATTTAGGGTATATACTGATGTCAACAAGCTTGAGTACGTTTAGAATAAATGAAATAGCAATGGTGAAACTAGAAGTTTATTTATACTGGGAGAGACATGGTTAAACATTGTAGACGGATATGAAAAAGATAAACTTTAAGAGTCTTATGAATAAAATAGACTCAATATATAGATGTTGTTGAAGTGAAGGGAGTATGCAAGGATAGGAAAGTATGGAGAAATTTAGTGAGGGTGGATTGAATACGGAGTTGTTTTTTGAGTTGCATTCACAGTTTTTTGCCTATCCCGTAAGGAAATGACGTGATTAGATACATATGTATATATATATGCATGTATGTATGTATGTAAGAGTACAATTGTATTATAATTATATAATAAATCATATGCTCGCAATTTTAAACACAATTTAAATCGGATGTTTTCTTGAGCATTGATTTGATTTTGGCTCTAATCATTTTACTCTATGTTCAGGCTCCAAAACTTATGAAAAATATTTTAAGGACACACAAAATAAAAGGTTTTGAACACATTTTTCAGAATTCACATGGAAAGAGAATGTAAAACCATTAATAAAGTAATTAAAACAGAGATTTTAGGTAATCTCTCAAAACCTTACCTCTTGATTCAAAGTTAAG
>CABFWB010004827.1:22601-53251 GCA_902151455.1 Timema bartmani | reverse complement strand
AAAATATTACATCGCGACTCTCTCCCACCCCCACTGAGAGCCGTGTTCATAGGTGAGCCGTCATGTCACCCACCCCTCTGCCAAAGAGTCCTTGGGTGCTCCGGCTGAACCAGGCTCCCACAAGGCAAGCCCCCCCCCCTTGCCAACCGAAAGATGGTCAGTCCACCACACCCCAACAGAGGGGCCCACTGAAGTTTTGAAAAATTGCGCTGCGCGTGGAGGCTTCTGATTGGACCGGGCTTGTATTCATACCAAGCAATACCAAGATATGAAAAATCAAACACGTGACTAAGATTGGCCAATAGAAATGGCCCAAAACCAGTCTGGGCTAGTATACAGGATTGTATACTACCAATGGATTTTGTTCAATTTCTCTATTTGGATTTATTAAGGCTATTACACAAAGCTTTTTTACTTTAGATCTAGCCGGTGTCAACGAATTGTATGAACTCAAATGTTAGACATTTAAGGAATTAAATTTTCTCAATGAATTCTCATCAAGTTATGTTACCACGTTGTCCGTTGTCTCTGTTTATGTAGTTGAATCAATAAAAACAGTACATATTCAAGTTATTATTAACTACACTCAAATTTTTCTGTACTAACTGATTTGTGCTGCTTTCTAGTGACTCTTCTTAGAACTACTGAACAAAACATCTATGCTATTTTGCAAATCACGTGAACAGATGACTACTTTTTTTTTGGTGTGAGTGGAATCTGGTGATTATTATCTGATTTTAATCTTATTAATCCATAGTTTTTATAATATAAGAATTTAAAGAATATAGCCAAGGAAATTATGAACAAGCATAAAGTAGAAGTACTGATCCTTAAGGTAAAATAAAATGTATTTAATTGTTACTATAGACATATAACATATTTTTTCTCAACATAAAATATTTGGTAAGCAGAAAAAAAAATCTATCTAACCATTATGATCATGATTGTAGATATGATTGTAAAAGATTTTCTGAAGAAGAAAGGAAAGAATCTTCAAAGTCTTTTGTCTACTAGGGCCATGGAATCTCCAAACATTATTTATTATTGGATGCATGGAAGTAGGTCAGCCTTAAAAGAAGATCAAACATTATTTATTATTGGATGCATGGAAGTAGGTCAGCCTAAAAGAAGATCAAACATTATTTATTATTAGATGCATGGAAGTAGGTCAGCCTAAAAGAAGATCAAACAAGGCACTTTCCAATAAAGAAGTAAGTGTTGTTAATAAGTTAATAGGTAAACGAATATACAAGTTGTTTTTACTTGAAACTTTAGACATAAACCAAAAGAAATATGACAATTTACTGAAATGTAGACGATCTACAGGCGTCCCTCCAACAGACAGGAGAGGAAAGTACACACCTTCTAATAAGAACTCTGAAAGTGACATTAAAACGGTGAAACAACATATTCAATCTTTTCCCAAGTACACAAGTCATTACTCTAGAATAAAAATCCACAGACAAAATATATTTCTAGAAATCTCAATATTCGTAAGATGTATGAGCTCTACTTAAAGTTTTGTAAGAAAAATTAACAAAGTCCTGTTAAAGAGAGTTTTTATAGCAATATCTTCAATACCCAATCTGAGTTTTAAGCACCGTCACACTGACACATGTACTACTTGTGATGTACTTGAAAACAAAAGACCCTGAAGTTATTAAAACATGCAAAATAGAGAAAGAACTTCATTTACAACGAGCTGATAAAACGAGATCAGCTAAAAGTGATGCAAAACGGCCGGCAATAGATAACCCTACAACAATCAATGCAATATGCTCTGATATTGAAAAAACTTTACCCACCCCAGTCTTAACTTGTAGTAAAGGCAAACTACCTCAGACAGTTGTTGACCTACAATTTCGCTGTACATGACCTTGGTAATGAGCAGTCTATGATATTTATGTGGCATGAAGTTGAGGCCTCGGGGGCTCACAAGAAATTTGCTCTTGTTTGGTAAAGTATGTACGGCAACTTCCTTATTCCGTGAAGGATCTCATTGTTATCAGCGATAATGCTGGGGGACAGAAGAAAAACCAAGATATCATTGAATTCTGGATGTATTTATTAAAAAACAAAACTCTACATACTGTAGATCACAAGTTCCTGATTTCTGGCCATTCCTATATGGAGTGCGACCAAGATTTTGGCCTAGTTGAAAGATCAAAGAAGCATCAGCATTACGTGCTTATACCAGATCACTGGGTTAGTGTTGTGGCACATCCAAGCCGTACATTTAGTGTAGTACGTATGGCAAAAGATGATTTTTTTATCAATCGAACCTATGGATGATTTAGTCAAAGGCAATGTCACAGGAATTCTCAATGTTCAATGGCTTTGCCTCAAAAAGGAGCTTCCTTACACTGTTTTTTTTTATATAAGAACACTCTTAACGAAGAGATAGATTTTGAATCAGCAAATCTACAAAAAGCCAAGAGAGGACGTCCATGCTCAACAACACAGTTAAAACCCGCTTTATGAATCACCACCTGCCATAACAACTGACAAATATCGTAATCTTCAGATTTTTCCTACTATTGTTGCCCCCTCTCCACCATCCATTCTACAAGAATATTAAACACAAAAACAAAAAATCTGCCGCTACAAACCATGATGCAAGTATAGGAAGTGAAGAGGCAAGTACAGAAACTGCACAGTTTCATGAAGACACTCTGTGGGAATCAGAGTGAAAATTTGAAATAAAAAAGTACTATATCTATGAATGAGTACCATAGTGTAATTTCACATTTAGTAATGATTGTTTCATTAATTTAGTAAAATAAATCAAAATATTAAACTGTATTCTATTTGGTTAATTAATTCACTCTAGACCTAAAACTGTTCAAAGTAAAAGGGATATAAGTGAATTTTTTTGGAGGCAGAGTGATGTAAGTGCAAACAAACATTTTTTTAAATTCCTGCCTAAAATTTATTGAACAAAATAAATTGATATTGTAGTTATAGATTCATTAATGACTAAAAATAATGGTTACTGTAAAAAAGTTGATAGAGTTCTTCAGAAATTTTAATTTGATCTTAACTTAAAGCATTATTTTCTCAAATGTATAATATTGTTACTTACACTTCTTTGCTTCTGACCACCTATTTTGATAATTTGAGAATGGCCGTTATTAACGTTATTGATTAGTAGGTACATTAATTATTTTATTAGTAAGTTAATAATTATAGATGTACATTATTTACACTTATTTATCCAGCCCATGAGTTAGCGAATAAACACAAGTCCTCAAAATGGAAATATTAAATAAAAACTATCCCAACACGTATCTTGACTGACAAGTGTGGAACTGGAAAGCAGAAACGAAGCTAAGAGTCCCAATCCCTTGTTACAAGCCTATTTAAAACCTTTTAATTGTAAGCTTCCTAGAAATTACTTCCTTTGGTCACCTCATAAAACAACTACTTTCCTCTAACGTTAGCCAAATTCCCTCCAGCCTGTGCCTTATGTGGTCCAAAGAGTAAAACAACCAAATTTACATGAAAGCTTTGATGGCTCTGTTGTGTGTGTCCCAACAAATCTCAAATTAAGGGCTGGGTTTTCTCCACCACATGACTACAAGGTTATTGCCCTTGCTGTAAACCTGTTACTACCTAAATGATTCATTCCTTTAAAATATCTTAGTTTGCCAATGATTACTAAAAATTACAGCATTATATAAAATATTTTATGGAAAAAGCTATATTATATTATATTATATTATTTGTTTGGAAATATTTTTTTCCTTTAAATAGTTTATTGTCAAATGCTATGATACTCATGTCAAATATTCAAGAACTTTTGATTCTACTACTACCGTTAGAAAATATTCAATAAATGTTGATACTACTTTTAGAAAATATTCAAGAACTGTTGATTCTACTACTACCGTTAGAAAATATTCAATAAATGTTGATATTACTTTTATAACATATTCAAGAACTGTTGATTCTACTACTACTGGTAGAAAATATTCAATAAATGTTGATACTACTTTTAGAAAATAATCAAGAACTGTTGATACTACTACTACCTTTAGAAAATATTCAAGAACTGTTGCTTACTATTACTACCATTGCAAATTATTCAAGAACTGTTGATACTATTACTACCTTTAGAAAATATTCAAGAACTATTGATATTATTACTACCTTTAGAAAATATTCAAGAACTGTTGATACTACTACTACCTTTAGAAAATATTCCAGAACTGTTGATACTATTACTACCTTTAGACAATATTCAAGAACCGTTGATACTATTACTACCTTTAGAAAATATTCAAGAACTGTTGCTACTATTACTACCATTGCAAATTATTCAAGAACTGTTGATACTATTACTACCTTTAGAAAATATTCAAGAACTATTGATACTACTACTACTACAGAAAACTAAGCTAAACACATCTATTGACAAAATATTATATTAATGTTGGCAAAGAAAATTGTTATGGAACGTAGAAAAATAATGACGTTAATTCACGTTCCTTCCACCAATAATTAGCTAACAAAATGTCGCTAATGGAAACATAACATGGTTGTTCCGTGATTTCCGACGAGAACAGCCAGTGAGAGTTTGGTTGGTAGAGTTGTTCGGAGAAACTTATTAACTGGCCATCAAGGACTTAGCTTCCAATCTTAAGTGGGACTTGGTTAATAAGTCAGCTCTAGTTGGTCCCTCATAAAAGAAGACCTAAGGGTTGAAAGGAAATCACGTCAAGGTAGGCCTGCTCGCAGGACAATATATCTAATTCAACCTGCCTACATAAAGTTGATCCCATTTTGTTTTTACGACTTTGTCATATATTTTTGTAAGAGCTACTAGCACTATCTCCGTCATTTTTTAAAACCAGGCAGTAAAAGACGTAACCGTAAAAAATCTTCAGCAGCTATCTTATAAATGTTGAGATTTTCTTGAATAAGATAAAGTAACCTTTGTTTCTTTGTACACCTTTAATTATTCCGGTAAAGTATATTTAGTACCTAAATTGTAATACATTCCATTATTTAATTTCCCAAGAAATTGCTTCTTTTAATTATGATGTTTAACAAACAGAAGTAGTGTTTTTAGTACACCACGTCTTACCACCCATTTGGGCTATTGGCATACTTACACTAATTGGGAAGAGGTATACAAGATAGAATGTATCTGTGTTGGTGAGGACTGAAAGGAAAATCCACCTTCAGCACATCCGGCCAGAATCAGAACCATAGCTTGGCATCAGTAGCAATCTAGACACCTTTGTTCAACTACCCACCGGTTTACTTCATGGCTTTACTGCTTAGTAATAAGCGCTAGGAATCAAAATAGGGTTGCTTAGAAGAAGTGTAGTTGCACTAGCTTTAGAAAATTATAAAGAATCGACAGAGATTCTAACTCCGGTATTGTTAAAACAAAGACCTCACGCAAGGTGAGTCTTAAGTCTTGTAAAAAGGTGGGTTTTGGGGATAATCTTGGATGGTCTAAAGAAGAACATTTCGGAACATTTAAAATGATAGCGTAACCAATATTGACAGGATGTAATAAGGCTCAGAGATTTCCTAGCCGACAGACACGTGAAACAGAAGTCAGGCTCAGCCTTAATGTCTTTATGGTGACAGAAAGTATTCGAATCTTGGATCAGTATACTAAACGTTGTTGTTCCCAAATGTTTTGCTATTCTCTCCCCAAACAAATAAAACTACACTTGTTGTAAATTATAACTACCTCATCCCCTACCTATTAATGTGAATATCCGAACAGCCTAAACAGGTATACGTAAACGTTAATAATAAACTTGAGTGAATACTTTTCAGCAAAATACTCTTTGATATTTACTCTTGATAATACTTTGATTCTTTCCTTCTGCTATAACTTTACCCTCTATTGTTAAATATTGTACAAACACCCATCCCCTTGTCACTTCGAATGAATCTTTATTCTGCGCCATTGTCCGATATAGTTCCAACTTCACCGCGTGAGGTGCTTGTGTTCCAAGGTTGAAACCGACATTGACCTAGAAATAGGTGCTTGAGTGAGAACTCAAGAAATGGCTTAGAGGTTTAAGCAGTTCAGTTTCGAGAACTTCTAAAATATTCGGCGTCTACAACTAGGGTCAGCTGGTTGCCGAGGGTCGAGGGTAAGTTTAATGTATGGCCGAAATACCTATAGTCGGTTAAATCGAGGTTTTCTCTGACATAATGATTATTTTAGATTATCAGAAATGGTTTTTGTATCTTTTCATCTAGTGAAGTTAATTTAAATAGGGACATTGAACTCAATTAGTTTCAAAAAGGCAGTTTTAGAATTAACGAGTCTTCCAACTCTTGCTCTTTTTTCAAAATTACGTAGATACAAGTAGCTCACTAAATGTGTCATACTTCCTGACTAGGCCCCCCGAGTATTTACAATACTGGAGTAGGTAAAAGGGAAGTTAACATTTTAAATGAAATTCACCCAGGAAATGAGAAACACTTAGTAAAACCCTCAGATTATGTCCGTTTCCTAGCTACAAGCAAATTAAATAAGTCAAGGTTGATATTAAGACTTCCGCGTTCACTGGTGTGGGGTGCTAATAGCAAAACACCATAAAAAAGCTCACTGGTGTGGGCTGCTAATAACAAAACACCATAAACATCCTCACTGGAGTGGTCTGCTAATAATAAAACACCATAAACAAACTCACTGGTGTGGGCTGCTAATAACAAAACACCATAAACAAACTCACTGGTGAGGGCTGCTAATAACAAAACACCATAAAAAAGCTCACTGGTGTGGGCTGCTAATAACAAAACACCATAAAAAAAGCTCACTGGTGTGGGCTGCTAATAACAAAACACCATAAACAAGCTCACTGGTGTGGGCTGCTAATAACAAAACACCATAAAAAAGCTCACTGGTGTGGGCTGCTAATAACAAAACACCATAAAAAAGCTCACTGGTGTGGTCTGCTAATAAGAAAACACCATAAAAAAGCTCACTGGTGAGGGCTTCTAATAAAAAAACACCTTAAACAAACTCACTGGTGTGGGCTTTTTTAGGTTGTGTAGCTGGGAGTAGTGCAATAACAGGTTTAGCCTACTACCAATAAGATTATAGAATGGTGTTAGATATAATCAAAATAATATGAAAATTAACAAAATGGTGAAATTTCAAGAAAATATCTAGTATACATTTTTTAAAGAACATTAATTTGAGTTTAGTAAAAAAGTGTAAAAACCTAGTAGTTTGCACTTTGATGCATATTCTTATTTTGTCATTTTATAAATATTGTCATATTATTATAGTAATGAACATTATCTTATTACATTGAATTTACTTTTGATTAAATTAAAATTTGATTGAAAATATATATTTGCCTGTTTCGGTGTTGGAATGTTCTAAGGAGTCACTCTCACAATTTTGGACGGGGAGGGTGAGATTTGAATTTAGTTATATCGCTATCATATCTGCATTTGTCAGGGCAAGGTCATCGTTATTTACTTAATTTGAAAAATATGTTTATTATTCCATTGTAATAATATAATTTATATTCAGATGAATATAAAGACTTTAATGACATCTTTTTTGAAATCATACTAAGCTAAAAGTAGCCAGATAACAAATTTAGAAACAAAAATAATCATTTGGTAAAAATACTCTTTATATTATATGTATACCATGTTATTGGCCTATATGATGTTTAAATATTGTTTTAATAAAATGGAAGGGTAAATAAATATATTGCAACAATGGCATTCAATAAGATAGAAAATGAATCATTTAGTTAAAAAAAATTAACATCGATTTCTAGCATTAAAGATATTTTTTGTCTGAATATAAGTTGTAATAAATTGGAAGAGTAAAAAAGCTAATTGGCAACAAAAACAGTCAAATTCCTACAAGATGGAAATATGACGTATAAAGGAAAAAGTAAGAATCATTTGACGAAAATGATCTTTCCTATCATATGGTATACATTAGTAGCGATCTAAACAAATAGTACGTGACCGCTGCGCCACTTCTCCTGCCGGGCTGAGCTGCATTAGTTCGGCCAGTTCTTATCTTAATATTTGACTGTAGGTTTGAGCTGGGGGTCACGGTGCTCAGTATTAAGGCACCGGCCCGACGTACAGGGCCGGGACGTGATCTGGGCTAGCACACGTTTCAGATAAACGAGCACTAGACTGCCTTTTCCACCTTCCGGTACTGACAAATCTCTTAAAATCCTGTTGGGGTGACTCCTCGGGGTGGCTCCTGGGCAATGTGACGGACTATGGAGTCCGGCATAGCTAAAATCCCGATAAGGTAATCTGTGTGTGGGGAGCGAGGCTCCTCGACATGCACTAAGCGCTTGGTGTTGCGTACCCGTGTTGTGGGCATAGCTGTTCAGGGCACCTCCACGAGGTTCCCGCTGGGCAACTCCGGGCAGCTGGTCTCGTGAATGGTGCTGAGGGGGTGGCAGCCAAGTTTGGGGAAATTGTGAATAGTACTGGTGCAAAAGGAATGGTTTTGAGGACACGGCTGTTCGGAGGCTGAGCTCCTGACTTCCTCGTGATTGGACGATCACTAAGAGGCATGCAGGCTGGCATGGAAGGGCTAGTGCTGATTTTTTCGGGTGCCCTAGTACCCGAAATGGCACTCGTGAACCTCGGTCCATGTCCGGCGAAAAGGTTCCGTCCTGATGGGTATCAGTGGTTGCACTATAATAGGCCACAGAGCTCGGGTATAGTGTAGATAGCCTTTCGAGGGGCCTCTTCGGAGGTTTAGTTTGGATATCAATGTAGGGTAGAGCTGCGATAGTTCAGCCAGTTCATTTCTTGATAGTTGGCTTTGGAGCTGAGCTGCGATATTTCGGCCAATTCTAATCTTGATAGCTAACTATCGGGTCTGAGTTTTTGTATTATAGTCTGTACTGTTAGTGACTAGATATTCAAATATTGAAATAATAATTGAGCTTAAAGCAACTGTTGACATTATGTTCATGGCGCTGGGCGAAAGCAGGAAATGTCTAATTTACAGAGATGTTGCGTAGTTTTTTAACTTTAGAGATTTTAAATCACCTTGTAACATAGTTCTTTGAATTTATCTATTTATCTTACATAATGCAATCGAATAACTTAAAAATGATTTTATTTACAAAATTGTATTTATATTGGCCTAGTTTCAGTGAGTATACAAAGAAAATATTTCCTACAATATCTTAGCATCTAACACTATACAAAACCGGTTTACTTGAAAAAGCAATTTCTATTTTCAGTCGTTAGAAATGTCAATTTGTAGCACTTTGTGGTCCTCAAGCTGTAGGCTATAGTTTAGTTTTTATTTGTGTATTTCTCAATTAGTTCTTTGTATGGGGGTTTAGGATTGATGGGACTATTTTGTATGGTTTGTGTACTTCTCAATTAGTTCTTTGCACGGGGGTTTAGGATTGATGGGACTATTTTGTATGGATATATAGTAAGTTCTTAATTATTGATATTGTTTGACATGCTCATTTTTGACCAATTTTAATACGGTATGTAGATACGCTACCAATTGAGATAAGGTATCGGACTGAATGACGTAGATTGAGTCACATTATTACAGTAAATATATTAAACATAAAATTAAATTCACGCAGCGATAAACATGACAGCACTAACTGATTAAATAAATCACGTGACCACATAGGTGTATATAATCACAAAGCTCTACTAATTAGTACTGGTGATTATAAAATTACCTTTTCATTAAAGACTGTTTTCATATTTTATAAGTAATATGTGTGTGTGTGTGTGTGTGTGAGTTTCAAACTAACTTTTGAACTAATTAATGGACTTCAAATAAACTCTCTGAATATAAAATACTATTTTGCCCTTTCTTTGCAATACCATAAATTTAAAAAAAATTGTTCAAACTTTGTTTCAGTTATATGGTTACCAAAACTTCACGAACACTACGATTTCCTTTATGATTGGTGTTCAAAGCTCTACACAAAACTTTGAGTTGAACTAATTAATAGAATGTTATATAATACTGTATTAAGGGAGTCGTACAACCAAGATATTAAAATGTTTTCAAAGGTTTTGAAAGGTTTCCAAAATGTTACACTTTGTAACATATACCAAATACATATTACCAAATATATCATAATTATATATTTTACTTTTGATAAAATAGGTAAACATTTACTAAAATCAAGAGCTTACTCACCTTGTTTTAGATCATTAAAATACAAAATTATAATAGGAAACCTTAGAGGAGTATTCTCCATTCATCCAACAAATACTTTCTTTATTGATATTTTATGTCCTTACCTATGGCTTTGCGGGAAAATCAGCCAAATATGAGTCTAAGATATCCTGGATCAAATCCAAGTAAGGTTAATAATATTTATTTCTTGAATCCTATTCGACCTCCAATCAAATTCTGATATATAATTTGATAAGCCCGTTTCCTGTAATAGAAATTACGAGGAAATGACTGAACAAATTTTGACAAACGATCAAGTGGCATATTCTGAGAAAGCTAATAGGTATGCTGTACTCTAAAAGTTGCAGGGGGGATTTGGGGGCTGAGGACCCTCAACCACCGTTGTCCAAGAACGTCAAGGGATTATTTCAAGGGATGTATTTGAGGATGTGTGCCTATAGAACAGTGGTTATCGAACATTTATTATTTCCCCTTAAACGTATGCTCTCTTTGGAAATTCTGAGCCCCCGCCCCCACTCACATATTCTCTCTTTTGTTATCCATCCATAACGATAATTATCATCCCCTCAAAATGTATTAAGAGTAACTCCATGGCGTCAGCTCGCATTCAGGCTATACCTACCCCGTGACTAGCAAACTGTTTGGTGAATTAATGCCAACTCTTGTGAATGGTCAGCACAACGACCCCTCCAGCCATTAAACTCGGATTTCTATACCGGAACTACTATTACTTTATTCGAGTAGCTCCTCATTTATCCAGACTAGAATGAGTCTAACCCGTTCCAGACCCACTGCTTCCCAGATAATCTGGAAGTGCCGGGAATCAAACCCAATACCTCTGAGTCCGTAGCCAGAACCTCTGACCACTAGACCACAATGGCGGTTCTCAAATTGTAATGATATCTACATTGTTATAAATTTAAGTAAATATTAATGTCAGGGCTAAGAGTGGTATGGGTACATTTCTGAACGCATAAGAGAGACAGATCCTATTCAATGAACAATCAGCAATTAGCAATACTCAAAGCAAACAAATCATAATAAGATTAAAATAAAGTGGTACATTGATCCAGCTTCCATCAGATCTTGGTGAGAGGGAATCAGGTGGATTGTCCAACTCACGTTGCAATTAAAGCTATTTCATAAGGCCTAACTTATCTCACACAATGTTGCTTGGAAACAAACTAGTCTCCCAACTTGATAACTTATCCTCCAGAAGTTATTTAGATGCGTAAACACTGACTAGCATAGGTGAGATTATCTCGGACTATTAATACTCTATTGCTACGTCATTGGCTTATTGCTAAGATATTTACACATATCTTTTTCTGTAAGCAGTGGTGCTCCCAAGGGGGAGAGGGGCAAACAGGGTATTTGACACCCCCACCCCCACATTCCCCAACACCACAAATAATGTTAATATAAATTTAAATGATATGAAGTATAACTAAAATATTTAGCATTGAAGATGTGACGAATGTATAGACTATAGTTTAAGATCAGACTTCTGACTTAAGCCTAATATTCAAAAGGTTTAAATTTTCACACGAAATTAACAAATGAAAAAAACACACATAAATAATAGCCTCAATACCATTTGCATTAATTAAATCTCTTAATTACTATAAAACCAATTCAAATAATTTCTAAGAGCTTTTAATATCCATAAATGTTCTCTGCCTTCAGCGGTCAGGTGGCTGTGCAAACCCAAACCCGCTCTCTCCAGCAAGATTTAATTCTTGCTACAGCCTTAATTGAATGCCTCCCCAAAAATAAATGGTTGGGTGCGCCACTGATTAAGTAAGTTATATAAAAAAAAACATATTTTATTCTACCTTTTCCTTTTAAATCATCTTGAAATGGTGGAATCACATTCCTTACTTGTGGGAGTCTTTGATGTATAATTATATAAAATCACAATGACTAATAAGTAGTTAATGTAGAACAAAAACTATACGAACACTTTTAAAACTCCACGTATACTTTCTGCTAAATAAAATCAAGAATTACCCTCACGTCATATACGGTTAAAGTAGCTGCGTCACCCGCCCCTCCCACCACCCTTCCTCAATCTACCAGTACTGTAATGATTAAATTTGAAAGAGTGGTTAAATGTAAATACATGTGGCTAGAATGCTTAAACATAGCTCAATGTCTTTAATTAGTGTATAATTTAAAGATTGTTCCGTATACTAACTATTATTTTACAATTAATATTATATATATTTTATGTAATTTTACTTAAACTATACTAAATTAGCTTAGTAGATAAATATTGTGATTTTGAATCTTTTATAAATAGTTGGCACAATACTTAGCTTGCTACACATGAATAGCATTACGTGGGCTGTAAAAACCTAAACTCATTGGCCAATGACTTGTGGGCGAGCAGAAAGGAATGTGTTGCAACCCCCTAGACATTGGGCAAGGTCATTAAGCCTCGCTAGCTTGTCTTGCAGTCTTCAAGCTGCAGGCCCTGGGTTTACTATTGTGTTAAGTAAAGCCTTTTGGAAGAAGAATTACTTAAAACACATTATTCTTAGAATATGAACCAATATTAATTTTGTAAATTAATAATTCATTACATGTATATTTATTAATAATTTAAACATTAGTATTTACACAGTTAGCACAAACATTGAATTAAAAAAAAAACTAATCTATATCATTATGGGTATGCGGCGCAGGACTAGCATACCCAGAGAATACGCCACTGAAAGATCACTCATTTTAACGGTTAGGAGTCCAAGATGTCTGGAATAAAGGTAGTTTTCCACGAAAACCCGATTTTCACAGAGACTATTCAGTTTTTCATTCTTTGTTTAGTCACCATGGGCATCGTTATTTGCTGCATGGCTGTAAATCTCTGAATACAATAAATCTCTTTGGCTAAAAAATAATAAATCAATCTTCATTAATTGTTCGTACAAACACATCACAATTTTCTCTTTGGATGAATATTTATCTTTGGATGCTGGTCATAACACATCTAAATTGAGATGCCTAAAATGGGGAAACATTTATTTTTTATTGGAATGTTGTTGTTAATTCGCATTTAAATCAATAATACTGAGCATAATTCGAAAATAAAAAGGTTAAGTTGTTAAGTTGGTGAAAATATGGTATAAGTTTAGTTTCACGCATGATAAATTGATATTTAAGTATGTTTTGATAGGTATTACAAGTTCAAAAACGATAAAATGATTTTGAATAATGTTTGAAAATAACCATTTTAACTATCTTAGTATAAGTTTTGGTGCTAATTTTTTTAAATAATGGGTTATAATATTTATTTTATTCAAATAATGGGTTTTGATGTTTCTTTTAGCAAATAGTAACACAATACGAATACATGAGTTAAGCAGTGTTTTCATTTTACGGCTTAATTTTGAGGATATGATGTTTAAAAGTAGTGCTTTGTGTACCCCATCTATATTTTCACTTTCTATCTCTCTATCTGACCCTCTCTCTATCTGACACACTCTCTCATGCTCTCAAACGCTCTTTCTCTCAAACGTTCTATCTCTTGAACGCTCTCTCAAAAACCCTGTCTCTCAAACACTCTCCCCAAACTCTCTCTCAAACTCTCTCTAAATCACTCTAACTTTCTCAATCTCACAACCACTCTCTCAGCTCAAACTCACTCTCTCTCAAATTCTCTTTCCCTCCAACTCATTCTCTCAATTTCTCTCTCTCTCTTAAACATTCTCCCCTAAGCTCTTTCTAATTCTCTCTCATTCTAATTTTCTCACTCTAAACTAATCTATCCCTCTATAACTTTCTCTCTCAAACCCTCCCACACACGCCCTTACATTTTCTCTCTCTCTCACAAACTATCTCTCCCAAAATATTACAATATCTTTTTTCACACACACATATTCTCTCACACAATTTATCACCTATTCTTCCTGACTTATTCTCTTTCTCTTTCTCACACACTCTCTCAATTTATCTCACACACTCTCTCTCCTCACACACACACACACACTCTTCTAATGATATTTCTCTCTCTAACACATACACATACTCTTACTGTCCCTCTCTCATATTCACTCGATCTCTCTTAATTGCTCACTCTCAGTTTCTTACACTCACTTTCTCACATTAAAACTTTCATTTTCTTTTTCACCCACACACTTACACAGTCACACACTCAAACACTTATACTTTCATGTCCAATATCACAGTTTATCACTTTCTCAATCATATATCTTATTTATGATTTGATAAGCCCTTTTCCTGTAATATAAACTACGAGGAAATGGCTGACCATAATTTGACAAACGCGCTCTCGTTTTGAAGGTTAGGGGTCTGCGATATCAGCAAAAATACTAGATCAAAACAAAAACCCAAATTTCCTAGCGAATGTTCATATTTTCCTTATGTGTGGGCTGTCTCTCATCTGTACAATCATTCTTTGTTTACATCACCATAGAAACCATGATTTGTATAATTGTATTTCACTAAATTTTGTTTAAAATAATACCTAGATTTTTAATTGTGTGTTTTGGCGCTATAAATAGATAGAGAGCTAGGAGAGGCGTCACTTTAAAGTTATCATCGCGGCGTGAAGGGGGGAAGTAATCACAATATATGTTTTGACTCAAAGTAAACACCGAATGCTAATTATCTATGTAAAGTTGATAGTATTTTAATAAAAAGTCGAGTGAGGATAAATTATATTGAACTTTTCCCAATAAAAAGTTTAGAATATATTTTAGTTCAACAATCTGCAGAATTCGCTGCAGCTATCCACTAGTTTTAATTTATTTACATTGTAAGGCTTAGCGTGTACAGTAAGAACCTGATAGGTAGGCCCGTTTAGAAAGTACACACATATATTTTATGGTCAACATTGATAACCTCTTGTGTTATTAGTGCTATCTTATAATATCTATCAAATGTAACATGACTTGGCATGTGAATATAATAAAGTGGTTTTATTAACTTTTGTGACTGTAAAAAACTGCTCGTCGCATCATGTTCTTCCTACATGTGTATGCGGAAACGGGTTACGGATACGGATACAGATACGGACGAGTTTGATGGTATTATTGTGGAAAATTCGAGTTTAATAAAATAAAACAACCACTTCTTAAAAATAGAATAACAATGGAGTTTATTACTCTCAATGAATATTTACATACAAGTTGTAAATAATTGCAGTTTCGCGAGTGTCCGTTTGAGGAAGACCAAAATTTGATTAATTTAAATTAGTTAAAAATTACGTCTGGTCACGGGTTCGATTCCCCTGTTCAGGTGTTATTTTACATTTATTTATATTAAGTATTAATCTGTTATTATTTGATGAAATTAACATTTTTTAAATAGCCTTCGTGTCAATATATATATTCTTGTTCGTTTGTTTATCTGAAGAGGTGTAAATGTGCCTCGTCTGACACAAGGATTTTTTTCAATATAATATAATCTTCATTTGGAATCTCTAGGAACTGAAACATTCCATTCGATTTTCGTTTGGTTACCTAGGATTCTGATATAGCTGCTGCTAACTACTCTCTATGGAGGAATTTTATCAACAAACCTCGTTATATCAACAATCATGGAGTTGAAACAACGTATCACAGAATAAATGTTATCAATTGATTTATTGCGATGATTTATGGGAAATTTCAAGTCCCGGAAACGATAATGCATATGTTCCATACAAGTCACTTAAAAATATTAGGAACAGATTTATAAATGGCATTAAACTCTTGGTTTAACTGATTTTTTTTTAAATTTCATTTAACTCAAGCTATCCACAATATCGGTAATATTTTAGTTTGTGTAAGTATATTGCTCGCTTAAGATATAAAAATAGTATTTATAAAGTGCATGTTAAACGACCTAAATAATCGACATATCATTTTGGTACTATGTTATCTCCTAACCGTGCTATTCCCAATATTATAGCAGATAACAGCTACCATAAGGCCGTAAAATCGTCGTTTTCCCAAACTGCCCTGAGCACCCACAACCACGCACTATGGGTTTAACGTACGGCACCTGCGGTAGGCATGCACGAAATTATTGTTGCGTACTTAGATCTTATTCCCCCCCTCACCCCAACCCTCTCTATCTCTCTCTCTCTCGAGCATGTATATTGTTTTATATGGCCATTTTAGGGATTTCTATAAAATAATGTGAGTTTGACCTTGCAGAAAGCAGTTATAAATAATTTGTGTTATATTTATAGTGACAAATAAGACATATTGAATTTGTGAGTATAAAATAATAATCTCCTAGGCCGATAACAGTTTATGTTATTACTATTTGTAATAGAATGTTTATTCCATTGTTTGCCAGCAAACATTATTTTACAACTTAGGAGCATTTATTGTCAAATTTATCAGGAGAACGTCGTATACAATAATACTTTTAAATAATGTCTGTTAAAGAGTTTGACATGGTAAGAAAGCTTTAATCAAATTCAGTTCACACAATAATTATGTTTACAAAAGTATATTTCCTTTAATAGAATGAATAAAAAAACTGTAAAGGGCAATGACTCTTAAATCTACTTAAATATAATATAACATAATGTAATAGTTTGTAAAATTTGTGCGTGTGGGGTTTGAACTATGTTTGGTGGGCGTCCCTCCTAGGGATTACACATAAGAGAAATAAATCACAAAAATAATAACCTATTGGAAATTACTTTTACAAATTAAAAGAACAAGTTGAAACGTATAGTACGGTGGCAAATAACACTAGACCTTCGAGTCATCTTTTTATCCCCTACAAGACTTATAACAGCTTAACCTTTTGTCCATATTTGAAATAAAATAAAATGTTTTGTTTGTGTTTGTGTGTATTTGTGTGTTCGTGTGTGTGTGAGAGAGAGAGAGAGAGTTGGTGTGTGTTTGTGTGAGAGAGAGAGAGATGGGGTATTACGTATTACTTCTCGTCCAAGATACCCCCATATATACAGTACAGTACCTACCATATATTGTACCTACATTGTTGTGACTACAGAGCTGTAAGTCATTTAGGGAACACCATCTCAGAGCGCCCAGACGGGAATTGAACCCCCAACCACTCCTCACAATCAAACCTTGCTAGACAAGATTGACTATTTGGTTCACATGTATGTTGTTGCATAAGGTTAAATATTTACTACACTTTCTAATGTAGACTTGTATAAGATCCTACTACTGATGCCACAGTAAAATAATTTAGTTCTATTTGTGTGAACTATATATTATCTTCTAATGTTTATAAATATAAATATAGATGTGACTATATGACGTATTTTAATATAGTCTTTTCTCTTTCGATTACAGTAAATTTCTCTATTTATTTTATATTTTAAATAGTTTTTTAACTGTCCAAATATTTGAATTTTAAAAACACATGCATTTTTAATACCATTATTTATGATTACATAAGGCACCGCTCATCAAGTTACTATATTAATGTGACGGGCCAACTGCCTTTAGTCCTCACATACAAACAAGTTTGATTTTAATAATTTCTGCAATTTACTCCAATTTATAAACACCCTGTGAACTGTCGTTATCACTTACCAGTATTCGCGTGGAATGCTCGCTCGGATGACCCAAGAGAAGGCGCCCGTTTGACTCTCTCAACAATCAACTGTTTCCTGGATGAGTTCCCCACATCTTGGGCACGCGCAGGCAGGATCATCGGCCAAAATCTACCTTCTAGATGAGTGTGGCCATCACATATCTGCTTCGAACTCTGTCCTTCTGACTAGTGTCAATTTCAGGGGTGGTCTGATATTTATGATCAAAGTCTTTTTTAGTAGATAGGATGTTAGGGGATTATACACAATTACTCGACCTAATAGGGCTATAGGCTTCTTCCAAGCAGTCTAGTATTCTATAGTCGTCTACCTTGTGAGGTGGGAAACTCGTGGGGGTTCTTTCTGTGATTAGAAACGACTCGCATTCAAAACTGTTATTTGCGTGTCTGGCACCATTCAGGTGCTGTTAGACTTTGGAAAATTATATTGGATTTTCTTCTTAAAGTTCTGTTTGACAGCGTAAGCCATGTGTTGTCGCTGCTATATAAAAAGACAGTCCTGGTTAGGAGTCGGCTTGATGAGTGTTTTTTGAATATCCTGGAATCCTACTCTTCCTATTACTGAGATATACATCCATTTACAACTCCCGCCTGGCGGAGAAAAAGCCAGTTACAATTCTATCTATTCAATAATTAAGATGCCTCTGTAAGTATTATCATTGGTAATTAGCGGTACTTCTTAACCTCGAGCTTGCTAGTATCAAGCCTCAAGTGTATTTAATTTAAATTTTGTGCAACACAGTCGATACTTTCTTTGATCTAGAAAGAACGTTTGGAATTGTGTGGATTTAACTCTTAGGTTATTTACTGGTTGTTTTGTTTGATGTTAACACTATCAATCAGATTTGTTTATATGGTTATATATCGTTATAGAAAGTGCTCAAGTTCCTCTTTAAGGAGTCTCGTACTGTAGAGTATTCAAACTAAGTTCTGTCACCTAGTTTAGCTGGTCTATTTGTGTGTAACTCCAGATACACTTGTATCAGGTACATTTTGCTAAGGCAATATTATATTTATAGTGACTTTTAAGGGAGTGATGAACTCCACAGGTACTAAGTTCAAGTTGGCGGATGTTAATCTACATGATTTCCATTCAATTGATATTAATAAACATGGCTGTTAACTTTTACAACTCTCTTGTAACTTTCTCACATTCTGTCCTATCGACCTTGACTATTTACTTGTACCGTGTGTCCCTGAAGAGGGTAATCTATAATATTTTTAAGTATAAAATAAATGTTTAGCACTCAAGCGTAATAGAAATTATTGGAATATTTACCTCCCCTCTCTGTATTAAGCCAGTAATAAATCTTGCGTTACAAGCTATAAGTATAACATGGTTTCTTAAATTAATTAAACGTCTTTTTACTAAATTTATTTAAATTATTTGACATTCAAGAAAATATTTTTCTAGATAATACATTGCAAATTTTAACAAATCTATAATTCCGGTCTAGTTATCTTACAGATAACTTAACATAAGGCTAGTTTAATATCTCACAATGTGGCCACTATAATACAAGTTTTAGAATCATTAATTTTCAATTAGTTAATGTCACCAAAATGTTATCCCATTAGGTTAAACATCCGTATAGAGCTATAATAATACTAGAATAATATTTTATAACATAAACCTCTTATTTAAACAAATATTACAATATGTTTGGTGTAGTAAAATACGTTGGCAATTCCATTCCATTATTTTCAAGTACTTATATTAAAATAACACAATCAGTTTGTAGTAACAAATGCAAACAAACGCAATGATATCATCCATGCTCTTTATATATACTTGAAATATTCTATTTGTTTTTATAATGTGTCGTAACAAGTAGATGTTTCTTTTAAAACATTTGCAATCATGCCATGTATCAATAAAAAAAACTAACCACGCCAACTTTTAGAAGGGTACATTAAATAAAATTCCATTTCTGTTTTAATTAATGTGAAAACAAATAGACTATATATTTGTTTTAATTATTGTTCGCCAACTGAAGCAAACACATAAACACAGATAAATTATATATTACTGATTTTATTTGCTAGTAAACCTGTTATTGATGTGTCTATCAAAGTGTATTTATTGATCTATGTACTGCCCACCCTTATAGAATGTCTAACCACCTAGAAATTGGAAAAAGGCAAAGATTTTAGTTAGAAAACTTAAAATGAGACAAAAACTGCATGGCAAAAATTAAAGACAATCTGTAGACTTTTATACAGATACTAGCCTTACAGATGCCACAAAACAAAAATGCTTATAAATGGTTGTGTTTGTATTACAAAATAGCAACATCTCGATTGATGATCGAATAGTTTATTGTAATAAACTGATCTTACAGTGGCGGTGACATTGGGGTTTGAATCCATGTTGTGGATACTGAGGGTGGTTTTTCCTAATTAGTTTTCCACGCAAATAAGGTCATATTTCCAACTTCTTCATCCATATTCCATTAGCGTAGTTAATGTATGTGTACAACCCGAGCAGATATTAAGATGCGGGGAAAATAAATATTCACAAAACCTAGTCGTGTATGGTTTGGACACAAAATCAATCTAAAACCATTCATTAATCACGAGATCAAGTCTTGGACTACCCTACCCAAAAGTAGAAGTCAGGGTTAAGAAATAGCTACTCGTGAATTACATAAATTAAATCCCTTACTAAACAATAACATTTCATGATATTTACGTTTAATTCTTCCTGACTTTAGCTAATCTCATTGAAGATGAACGAAAAAATATCCACAGGGGGACAATTTATTCTAATAGAACCAAACCTGAAGAAAAAAATAGAATATTATACAAATACACAAGTTTAAGGCCGTAGCAAGGCCAAAATTTCAGGGGGTAGGGGGGTTCGAATTCAGGGGGTACAGCCTCTCAACTGCCACAGGCAAAGAAAAATTTCAATAAAATGACCTTAAAGTTTAATGGTAGAGATTAAATACTTAAATTTCTATCATTTTGTTTAACATTTAGAAACTCATACAGTCCCTTCTAATTCAAAGTTCGAGAATGTTTATTGAACACTTCTTAAATAACAGTATAAGGGGTGGGTGGGCCCTGTCCTATTAAATAGTTTCCCTGGAATGTATCCCCCTTCACCCTCTAGTATTATTTCATTCCCTTCTTATATTTTATTATATTCTGGAAATCCCTAGGCCTGAGAGAAGGAGGACACATCCATCAAACCCATTTTTTTGAAAACAAGGTGCACTTCCATTCTCCACCATTCTCACCTTCATAAGGTTTCACCACCATTGACCCAACGTATTTGTATTTTATAAAGGGCTCTTCCTACCTAATACGAAAGTAGACATTTTTTTTTTTTTAGTTTACTGGAATTCATAGTGCTAACCTAAAAAAAACAAAAGCTAGTATCCAGCAACCGGATCAGTAAACAGTTTAACCTTCACGTTAAATAACTTAGCTAACAAGCTAACACTAGTCTACACTATATACTAAACTCACAAAACTAAAATCATTCACACGTCACAGTATTTATAACACACACTTTGATTTATCTCCAGAAAACCTGTTAGGGAACTGTCACTATATAATTTCACCTACTTCGACCAGTTGGGGGTGAATAGCTAGAGCCACACTAACGCCCTTTTCTACTTTCTACAGTCAAGAAGCACAATTAAATCATAATGCCATCATTTAATCATAGTATCATTAGTCAATTACTCTAGAATCATCATTCTATCATTGCATCACTATTCAATTATTGAATCCCAACTATGGTTTTAAGAACTATCTAAAAAAATTTAACAAGTGTGCCATTTTCAAACGATGGTTTTAGGCTTTTTAAAGTAAAAGCTATCATGATAAATGCGCCTCACATGTTGCTGAGTCATCGGAACAGTGTGTGGCATTAGAAGATGGCCTGTTCAAATATAGCTCGGGAAGGAACAAGTGTTTGTATTTAAGATCGTAAACAAAACATTGTTTTAAATCTCAATGCTAGTTAAAAATCATCAAATTTTTACTGATGGACATACACAATAACCAGAAAAAATTAACGTTTGGGCAGATATATTGGGTGAGACGATTATTGGTCCTATATTTATTGACGGAAATTTGACAGGGGAAAAATACTTGGAGTGTCCTGGTGTGTCGGTGCATCGCCTTACCTCCTGGTGGTAGTGGCACAGGCAATGATATACTGGCCGGCAAGGCAGTCTCTATAGCAGGGGTACTGGTTTGTATGAACAGTACAAGTGTGATCAGGATAGGACTGAGTAACAGTGGACTTGTGGTATACTGTCCTGTAGGCAGTCTCTATAGCAGGGATACTGGTTTGTAGGAACAGTGCAAGTGTGATCAGGATAGGACTGAGCAACAGTTGACTTGTGGTATACTGGATAAAATGTCCCAACATCGATATGTACAGCATCCTTACCGTAAGCAACGAATAATTTCATGGGTGTGGGTACGCTCAAGGCTAGTAGCCTAGTCTACTATATTCAAAATTGCTACAAGAACTTGTGAAAGAATAGCCTAGGATGACCAAAGCTATGTTAAACTAAAGGGCACATCGGTTCACAAACTAGCGAGAATGTGGACTATTGGAACGTGGAATGTGAGAGGAGTATGTGACAAAGACTGTTTGAGGAAATTATTGGAAGAAAAATTAACATTGCGCGTGTATGTGAAACCAAACAGAGAGGGAAAGATTTTTTGATGACGAGTGATGGTATTCTGGCACTGTGGTCAGATGTGGATGAATGGGTAAAGGGAAGTCAGGGGGTAGGTTTAATTCTTAGCCCAGCAGCTAAGCTTACTGTAAGAATATATGAGTTGGTGTCATCTAGACTTCTATGGGTACTCATTAAAATAGGTATTCATAGAACCATTTTGTTTGCTGGTTATCCTCCAGTGGAAGGTGAATACGAGAATGTGAGAGTGGAGTTTTGGAATCAGCTCAATGAAGTCTTGAATGTGTATGAACTGGGGGAAAGAATTATTTTGTTAGGATATATGAATGGATGGGTGGGTCATCCAACGAGAGAATTTATAAAAAGGACAGGGTAAACGAGAATGGTAATGAACTTGTGAATTTGTGTTAAGAAAAAGATTTATTTGTGTCAAACACATGGTTTGAGAACAAAGATGTTCACTTGTGTGTAAAGCAAAGGGGCTGAGAATATTAGTAAAGAATATTAAGACTATGCTTGGAGCTTAATGTGGAATATACCACTTTCTGACTATATCAGAAGTTGAATTAGGTAGGAATTTTTTGGGGAAGTAGTGCAAGAGTAGGAAGAAAGTTAGAGTGAGAATGGAAAAGTTGTGGCATAGAAGTGTGAGAACGCAATATTAAAGATTGCTGGGTGAAAAATTAGCATTAAAAGAGCATGAATGGAATGTCTAAATAAATGATAATGCTATTGAAAAAGCTTGGAACAGAATATTTTAGTTGAGTGCGCGAAAGTTGGGTATGGATCTGCGGTGGTAGGAAGCTTAAAAAGAGATGCATGGTTGAATTAACGGGTGAAATAAACTTGTGAGAGAAAAGAAATAAGCATACAAACGAATGATTTCTGTGACGAGTGAAACAGAACATAATAGGCTGTGAGGACATATACAAACAGAAACAGATTAATTCAGAGAAAGTAGTAAAGGAGAGTAAAGTGCAAATGAGATTAAAATAAGTAGAAATAACGCAGAATGATTTTGAAGGTAGAAGTAAAAAGTATAAGAAAAGAGGAGTGCAAAGAAAGGCCTATGGCAATAAGAATAACGTGTTGAGATTATCTGGGATGAAAATGGTATAATAGAGTGATGGATAAAGTATCTTAAGTAATTATATGGCCAAAATGTAGAGAAAACAGTAAAAAATAGGGAAAATGTTATAAGGAGTGAAAGAATTAACGAGGCAGAGGTGTTTAAAGCTACGAAAATGTTCAAGAATAACAAAGCTGTTGGTGTAGATGAGATCACAAGTGAAATGCTTAAGTGTAGGGGCCACGGTATTACTTGCCAGATTGAGTGAGTTGTTTAATGTATGTGCTGGGATTGAGAGCGTTCCTAATAAATGTATGAGGGCCGTCACTATTCCTTTGTAAAAGGGCAAAGGTAAAAAGAGTGAATGTGAGAATTTTAGGGCAAATAGTTTCTTAATTATTCAAGGAAACATTATTGGGAGAGTTTTAATCGAGTGCGTGAAATAACTTCGGGCAGGATTTGGAGTGTGCAGTGTGGTTTCATTCCAGGTAGAAGTTCATGGACCAGATATTTGCATTGCAACAAGTGGTTGAGAAATGTATGGCAGTAAGGTATAAAATGTATTGTGCATTTGTTGATCTGGAGAAAGCTTACGATCGGTTGAATATATTATTGTTATAGAATATTCTTAGAGAGTATGATGTTGATGCATAGTGAGTAAATGCAATCAAGACAATAAATTATGGGAGTAAATTGTATCTCTGGATGTTTAATATTTTCATGGATAAGTGAATGAGGGATGCTTGGGGGGACACGGTTGGTGTACAAATGGACAATGTGAATGTTAGAGTGCTGTTATATGCAGGTGATGCCGTATTAATAGCTGAAAAGAAATGTGACTTGCAGAATGGATTAAATCGTTTGAATGTGGTGACAGACAGAATAAACCTTCGTATAAGTGTCTCCAAAACGTAGGTATTGGTTTTTGATAACGACAGATCAGGGAATGATTGTCAACATAGTTTAAATGTAAAACTGTTAGAGCAAGTGAATCATTTTGTGTATGTGGGCAAAATATTCTGTAAAAACGGAAGGATGGATGGTGAAATCTAAAGACGGATTAATATATCTCAGAGATTAGTTGGAGTTATGTGGACTACTGCAAAGAATGAGGTAATATCATAAGAGACAAAGATGGCATTATATAGAAGTGGGTTAACGCCAACGTTGTTCTACTGATGTGAAGTGTGAATTTGTCAGGAGAAACTACAAGATTATGTTGAATACGGTTGTAATGAGATTTTTAAGTAATAAATGCGGATAAACTCATGTGGACAAAGTCAGTAATGAATGAGTGCTAAAGGAGTGTGGTATTAAAAGGAATCCAAAAGGTCAATGTAGAAGAAGTGTCTTACGTTGGTTTGGATATATTGAGAGAATTAATATGGATCGAGTGACGAAACAAATATATGAAGGTAAAGTGTATGAATTAAAAGGAAGGGGTAGGCCATGCAAGACGTGGCTAAATGTTGTAGATGAATTATGTGAAAAATAGTTATATTAAGAGTCTTAAGAATAAAGAAGCATGTGTGTATGGATGTTGTTGAAGAGAATGAAGTATGCAAGAATAGGGTAGTGTGAATAAAGTTATAAAGGATGGATTAAGTAAGAAGTTTTTGTAAGTTATATCCACAGTGTCTTGCCCACCCCACAAGAAAATGCCGTGACTATGTGTATATGTATGTATGTATGTATGTATGTATGTATGTATGTATGTAAAACTACTTTGAAATGCTTGAAGTAGCTAGTCATCCTCTCATGGTGCACGCCATAGAAAATCAACTAAACTATCATGGAAACATGGAGCTATATGAAGATTTATTACATTTTCAGTAAAATGGAGCCCCCCCTACCCTCTAATCATTATATTACTCCTATGTCAATTTTTGGACAAGAGATTCCATGGACAATGTATTGGCAGAAGAGGACCAATTGAGTGACCTGATTTAACGCCCCTAGATTTTTATGGGAACATTTTAAGTCCACTATTAATGGAACTAAGCTAGCAAATATCTAAAAGGTAAAAAATATGATAACAATGTCATGTAGAAGTGTTACAAAACAACCCTACGAAAAGTCAGAATGGAAATCGAAAATAGACTATATCATTGTTAGGCTGGAAATGGAAAGCATTTCTAAAACCTCCTTTAAACTTGAAATTAAAACAATGTTGTTCTTAATAATTATTTACAAATACACATAAATGTGAACAAATACACGTGTGCGAGCACACAGCACACAGCACACAAATAATTCCCGAGCTATGTTTGAATAGGCCAAATTCTAATGCCGCACCTGGTGCCGGCGACTGAGAAACTTGGGAGGCTCATTTATCGTGATAGTTTTTACTCTAATAAGCTTAAAACCACCATTTTGGAAATGGCACACCATGCTTTACAGGAATATGTAATAAAAATATCGAGTCTTATTTAAAGATTAACGTGACCTTAACGTCACCTTAGCAATGCCACCCAAGATCATACCTGCTTATAACCTTACTTCTCCCTCAAAACTGAACAACTTTTGCTTAAAACATTTTTTTCTGCAATGCGTTGTTTTTTAGATATTTTGGTGGAGAGTTTTCAAATGAACACTTGGTATTTTGTTTCTTGATCTAATTTTCTTGAGTATGAAAAGAGAAGGTTTCTACCACCAATTTAAAATAAACCTTTAAGCTTGTATTCCATAACTTGACTCAAATGAATATGACGTTTTTTTAAAAATTATTAATATTTTATTTCTTTAGCTATGTAAATATATTTTAATGTACATTTTCTTTTTTACATTATGTCTGCCTAATAGCAAAGGTAGTAAAAATGTCAAAACCAAAGAAACTTTCTGCAAATGTTATTTATAGCAATCAATAGACACGAAGATATATTTTCAACATTATTAACATGTTGTAAATTTGGCTAGAGTCCAATTTTCACAATAAAAACCTTATCTTAAAGCTTAACTACCACTAGATCTACTTTAACGTAATCATACATCAGGTCATGCCACTTTTGATAGATATCATCAATATCGGTCAAATAACACTAATAAGTCCATAGTAAAATCTTATCATTGTTGAATTCAAAAAGTATAGGTTTGTATTATGTAAAAGAACTTTCTCCCCCCAAAATNCCCCCCCCCCCCCCTAAGCTGTCCCGGTTGAGACTCATCTAAATAATAGAGCACTGGCCTTGTCTCAACATCTGAAAACAAAGTGCATAAATAAGTGGTAGTTAAGAATTTGATTTTGTGTAGGTGTGTATGTGTGTGTGGGTGTGGGTGTGTATGTGTGGGTGTGTATGTGTGGGTGTGTATGTGTGGGTGTGTATGTGTGGGTGTGTGCATTCCACTTCCAGGCTACCCACATATTTGCACCAATGGAACAGGGTTTGATAGGATATAATTGAGAGGAAATGTGCCTGCATTTGCCTGAAGAGAGTGTAAAACTCTTTAATATTAAAAACTCAGTATATCCGGCATTGATTTAAACTCTAGCCATCTTCCCACCGTCAAACCAAATCAGCCGAGTCAGCCTGTCCAACGATGTGGTTAAAATGTGAAACGAATTGTTTATCATTGGGTAGTATGATGAACAAATATAAACTATAGACGTTGACTGAACGATCTAGTATAAGGCGTTGGACTCGCAATATGCTTGATCACTGTCAAAGGGAAGGTCAAGGATAAATAACAGATAGAGTCACTTTACGTTGAATCTATTTTAAACTCTATATTTAACTACTCTATCAGGCTACCCTTAAGATGAAATAGCTACTAGCTCTTGTGTTGAACGTAGTCCTATCAATATAAGTGTCAGAATGAATTGATGTCTTGTTGTTACTCTTTCACGCAATAACCGATACACAGATGTGCTGACATCTTGCATTACGTCTGGTTAACATGTAGGCTGATTAAGATTTGTGTAAGCTCATTCTTTTTCACTATCAGGCCTACAGAACACTTTCTTTGGACTTTTTTCTAATCCCTTGTTTATTGTATTTTCATTCAGTCAATTTTGAATGGTTCCTTGATATAGATCAGACACAACTGATATCTTTAAATAAAAGGACGGCCTTAGAACACTAGTTTTTATTCAGTCTTGTGCTCTAGCTCATAAACTATGGGAACCGTAATATTAATAAATTAATTGACTGAAGATGGGGCCTAAAACATTGTGTGAACTTAAAAGACCGTGAACATATTTAACTAGGTGATATTTGTGATCTCCTCTCAGAGTAGTATTTGCTAGGAAGGATGTGAGTGATGAGGATGGACAGGGTGAGGGGGAAGGAGGAACCCCTGCAGGATAGGATGTATGGACATGTGAAGAGGATGGAGGAGGGGAGGATTACAAAGAGGATGCTCAAAATGGAGATGACGGGTAGGAGGCTGAGAGGAACACCCAGGAACAGGTGGATAATGGGAGTGTGGATAGGAGAAGAGAGGCGGAAGAAAGGTGGGAGGACAGAAGTAAATCAAGAGGCTTGTGTTCAAGACAGATCTCGCCAGTAGCAGGGAACTGTTCATAATAATGATGATGATGATAAATAAATAGATAGCAAATACAGACAATGAATGTTGCGTGCCCCAGTGTAAAAACTGGTCAGTATTTGTTTGTATACTTATCATATGGAGAGGTGGTCAATATTGTACACAAACACGAAACAACTGTAAAATAAGAAAACTATCAACAGATATTTTTAGAAATATATATTTGTAGGAAGGGGAGGAAAAGAGGTTGTACCTGATAACAAAATCTCTATTTGTTACTCCACCTCTTTGAATATGCAAAATATATATAAATATATGCAATTGGTTCACTTGATTACTAAAAGATTAAGTGAAAAGCTCTTAAAATAAATAATAAAAATCTTTCAAAAATCTAGTTAACCCTTAATACTGATACGTGTTCAAAAAACCGTCTAGTTTGAAGAAAGGGTAGTTAGATAATATTAAATAAAATTTATTTAGTTTAGGCTTAATTGAACTGATACAGCTATGAAAAAGAATATTGGTTTAGTGTGCGAATTATTGTTAGCCATAATCTTTTAGCATTTTTATAAATACTATCCCTATTCAAAAGAACAAAATAAATACAATTTGAGAAAACATTAAGAAAGTCCTGGCCACTATCATATATATATATATACACACACATTAGCGCTGAATGGATGAGAATGAATTCAGACTATTTTTAGTCCTATTTACTTGGAGAGAAATATTTAATAGTAAAATTTTCTCAGGCACACCCGATGTACCACAGCAGACAAGTTAACCCTTACTCGACACTATCACCAATGTTACAAGATATATAGTAGTAGTAACTAAACCGAAACGCACGTAAAACAAATAAGAACCGAATGATAATCCGGTGTGTGGAGTTTGGAGTTTAATTAAGAACCAGATTAGAAGCAAGTAGGTGTAGTTTGGGGTTTCTGGATGATATTATTATTTATCACCACGTCTTACTAACTGTACAGGATGTACGCATATATGATAATTACTCTAATGGGTTTGCCTTTTAGTTGATCGAGCTTATTAAGTTTTAAAGCTCAAACAACAAGCTAATCTACAAAAAATATTTACAAATGCAAGCAAAATTTACATCTGGGAAGCTAAATTTTGGAAATTATTTTAGCTTAACCCCATCTCCCGAGTCTCAACAACTTCTTCATTGCGACAAAGAATAACTCATAGGTATCAATCACTTTCCTAAATGTCCTTTGTTTATTTAAGGTGAGTGCATCATTATATATAACCAAGGGTAAGTCCGGGTTTGATAAATCAGGACATTACATTATGTTAAAGTAAACAAACATAAACACCAAATAAAGGTGATATAAACCCATTTATTACGAAATTAAAATAAAGCAAATGTAAACAGAGACAAGAAAAGTGAACACGCCTTAAGCGTAAATACAACAATTGAGCTACTAGGTATTTGCAATGTCTCAGCCATCATAATAAATTCAAACAACAATGTATTTAAATATGCTATTCAGGCAAGCGCTTTAGAACTGTAGATTAAGTTAAACAACATCAAGAAAAATAAACTGTCCAACCAATCTCAAAAACAACATGATAAGATTAATATTCCTCGCAACAAAACCTGTAAATGCCATAACTAAGCTTATCTAACCTTAGATTAATTCTATTCAGTTAGGCTTTCTAGACAAATCTAAATTCAAGATTTAAATCAAATACCAAGCAAAATATTTCTAATAAACTTCCTATTCGAATGGTTTTAAATTTTATCAAAATTTCAACTAACGCTTCCAGCTAAAGCCTCTATACATATGCCGCAAATTAAATTGTTCTCAATTTAAAGAGTTGTCAAAAAATCCCTTTTTTTTAATTTCCTGAAAGAAAATTTAATTTACATTATGCATCGGTCGGCCTCTACAAATAGACCTGCATCAAAGAGTGGTCAAGAATAGTGATAACAGGTATATAAGAAGTTTATTTTTAGGGGAGGGAGCTACACTCATGACGAAGATCGTTTGATGCACGAACAGTCAACGATTCACAGTAAGACGCCCACGTACAAAGTCATTTATTCGTCGACTAGAATGGCGGGAGGGGGGACAGAGAGAATACTTCATCAAAGATTTCCCCTTAGTTCTCACGCACGCTTAATGTTCTGAACGGGGAAGACATATCTGGTGGTGGTTCACGAAAACAGCAAGAAAAATGTATCTAGATTTTTTCTGTACACACAATCCCCTTGGAAGAAATGATCGATCCAGATAGCTGTCACATGGTGTGAGATTATGGAGGAAAACCCATTTCAGGATTATTTTATTGGGTCAATTACTGAGCTGTTAGGTGAAGGGGGCGTATTGACGATTTGGTCCGTTGCACCGGTAAAGGGTAAGGATGAGGAAATAATCATTTCGGAACTAATCTACCGGCATTCGCGTGGAAAGATAGTGGGGAACCATTTAGGGAAACCCATACTCATTTGACCCAACCGCAGATCAAACCCAGGAAAACTTACATCACAGGCCAGTCAAACAAGGGAGTGATGCCTTAGACCATTCGACCACTGAATCTTGTTGTTGCCTATTAAAAACTACTCTGATTAACGAGAATATTTCTCCATATTTGCACAAACAGAAATATAGCGATACGGTTGACCAAAGAAGGACAATTTCCAGTAATAAATACCTCATGAATGGTCCAATGGAATTTAATATTGGCCAGCGAGAAATCTCAGATGTGTGTA
>CABFWB010004827.1:0-12999 GCA_902151455.1 Timema bartmani | reverse complement strand
AACCTCCAATGGACGGGATCTCTCAGGATATCACCCACCATTCTTCCCTGCACTTCCTGCTGGTTAGGTCTTCTTAGCTCAAGCGTACGGGCACATTCCAACACAACGTGTTCCGGGGTACCCACCTCACCACATTCACACAGATCGGATTCGACCAATCCCATCTTCCTTAAGGATTCTGGGTACGGCCCCTTCCCCGTGATGAATTGGGCCAGACCCGGGGATGGTTCCAGATGTGCGTTATCAATCCTTTCGACCACATTGGGAAAGAGTTGATAAGCCCTCCTACCAGTTTCACTGCCCTCCCAGCGTCTCTGCCATTCCCTCAACAGAGCAAATAGTGCATCTTCGGATGTTTCCACTTCAGGTGAGGTGAGTATCCTGACTTTTTCCCAGTTGTTCTTTCTCTTCCAGTACCCAATTGCCCTCTTCTAAACTAGAAGGTCCAACGGCCACACACCTAGGGCGACGCTCAGTGGGTCTGTCGCCACTGTCCGGTAGGCGCCCGTAAGTCTCAGAAGGACATTCCTCTGTATACTCCGGACAGCCCTAGCTGGCACGACGTTGTTCAGTCTGTGCGCCCAGACGCACGCTCCATAGCCAACAATAGAGAGAAGGATCGCTTGGTGGTATGTTTTTATTATCCGCATAGGCAGGTGGAACCTCCTCTGGCCAATGCTTATAATCATATTCATAACCCGCTGAGCTCTCCCCATCACTTCCTCTATATGTGCCGTGTAATTTCTGTTCTCATCGAGAGTGACTCCCAGGTATCTGATCTGATCTGCCAAGGTGTACTGTTGGTAGTTCCCCGTAAACACTGGAACATTTCCTTACTCCTCTCAACCACATTATCTTCATATGCCACCACCAAGGGTCCATGGCGGACACCTACACCGGGACACACATTAAAATCTAATAGGGCACACATTAAAATCAAGTAAATACACATTAAAATCTAATAAGTACAGATAAAAATCAAATACCCCATTGGGCTAAATCCATTAGCCTTAGCTAGTGGGTAGGGTGTGGTGATGGCCCTCGATAGACACACAAAGATCCACATCACGTCGCTTGAGCCTTACCACCCATGCTTCTTTTTGTGTAGGGTTATTTAATATTCTGAATGGGTTCAAAGAATTTCCAACAATATAACAGTTCATTCCTTACCATCTGTCTTAGAAATATATTCTCTCTTCTAATTTCTAGGGTGACGCTAGTTTCGTGTTTAGCTAGACTGCCGAGGATGGCGAGGTTCAAATCTAGGTCATGTGAACTGGGGGGGAGGGGGTTCCTTAAAAGGTTTTCCAATCTACCCATGCAAATGTGGGTTCACTTAATATAAATTCAACCTTCCAAACCCTAATCAATTAGAGTAATTAGTATTTAACGTATAGCCTGAACGGGTAGTAAGACGTGGTGATAAAATATAAATATATAGTGGATTGACACATTTGGCCTTGAGCGTTTCACCCCCTCTTTGTACCACGAATTTAGTAGAGTAGCGTGCAAATTAATCCGAACTTTTTTTTGTTTTTTTCTACGTTGTGGCTACACTGCTTGACCACACCCATTCTCTGTGTTGTCTGTGAAATGTGAGGTTATTGTTACTTGTTTGTATAGCAATTGGCATGTATTAAATAGTGTTTTGTGGAGATTTATTTCAACTTTTATTAAAAAAATCCTATTTTCACATATTTCGTATTGTGTGTAGTGAATATATAATAATGGACGTAACTCCTAAAGAAACGTTCCAAAATAGTTACTCTTTCTGAGCACACCAGTATTACACAGCGACAAATAGGTTCTGAGTGTGGTGTTGGATTAAGTACAGTGACTGCTCTTTTTAAATGTTTTAATGAAACTGGTTCCTTTTCACCTCAAAGGAAGGGTAAATGTGGCCGTAAAAAAACTAATCCAACACAGGTTTGATTATTAGTGATAAAAAATAAAATTGACCCAAAACTATCTGCTGTGGACAAAAATCGAGAACTAGCAGCCAGTGGAGAAGATATACATTTGACAACTGTTAGACGCCAACTTTTTTCAGCTGGACAGAAAGCTCACCAGCCAGCTAATAAACAGCTTTAACGCCAGTAATGTGCAAAAAGAGGCTTTGTGGGCCAAAGTAGATGCAAACTGGACCAAAGAAGGGTGAAAAACGTTAAGTTTTCTGACTAGTCACACTTTTATGTTCGGATCAAAGAGCTGCTTACGTTAGAAAAGCATCAAACGAAAAAAGTCCCCACCTCATATTCAACAATCATTTAAACATCCCCAGAATAAAATGTTTTTGGTTTGTTTCTCATTTAAAAAAAAAAATTGAAGAAAAAAATGAAAGTTCTCCAGTGGTCAGGCAACTCCCATGACCTAAGCCCAATCGAAAACCTTTTTGCGAGTGTCAAAAAAAGACTCTCAAAAACTAGCTGTACCACAAAAACTGGTCTCATTATATTAATAATACAGGTATGTTTTCGTGATGAACAAATAAAAAAATGTGTAGGCTTAATACACTTGTTGAATCAATGCCAAATCGTGTATGTGAACTGATTAAGAATAAAGGACGATATATTAAGTACTAGATATTTACAAACAGTACAGGTATGAATGTTTTTCTAAATAAAGTTTCTTTTTATTAAATAACATTTGTGTCCGGATTAATTTGCACGTACGTGTGCCTTGGTAAAGAGTCTATACATACAATCACTCTAGAGGTGTAGGAGGGCCTGGGTTAGTAGTGTGTGTCTTTGTTACAAGTCTATTGGAAATAAAATCCCGCCAAGTTATTCCAAGCATTTTCTTGTACAATGGGGTACCACATGAGAATATAGTAAGCACCTGGATCCCTTAAAGTGACATGCACAGTCTGAGCCCTATCCTTCCACGATGTTGGCCGTTCTGGAAACGTCCAGTCTGTTGCTACACATTTACACTGATTCGTGATCGGTGTTTGTGACTTTATACTCATGTTAAATAAAAACAAACAAATTCAAGTAAGATTGACACATATTTAAACCACACACTATCGAGTTGCTTTCTCAAAAACCAACTGAAGTCCACGTTTAGAGAGAGACCCGATATTGAAGACCGTTTTGTTAAACTGCTACTCCAATGAACCTCTTCATGATCGAGGAGTGGAATAAAAGTATGAAAGGAAACCTGGTATTATCTAGGGATGTAAGAAAAGTAACGATATTTTACTTATATCAATATTTTCCTCTCAATACTAGTATTTTTTTACTCGATATTACTTTTCTGATATTCTTACTGATATTAGTATTAGTAGTAGATCGGTATCGAAAGAAACAACTTTTTTGCTATCTTCACTCATGCTGGGAGTAAATGTCTACTAAGGTGGGCTGTGGAGGAAGAAATGAAAATATTTCTCAATTCTCACTCAATTTCTGTCTAACAAGCAAGAAGAATTCAAGCTGGTCTGGTAAAACCTTCTATAACATCCATCATACATACTATCTAGCATACCTTCCAAGTTCAAACACATGACATAGACGCGATAGATCTAAGTATTACTATAATTTGTTTAAATAATTTTAATTTTCACTATTTAAATAAATATGAATATACAATTTTGATGCAAAATTTGAAATTATTATTACGAGCTAAACAAATTCTAGATTAAAATTTCGATACCGATACTCACTGTTATTGATACTTTTCTTTCGATAGTAATACGGTATCGTAATTCTTCTTACGAGACTTTTAATGATTATATTATCGATACTTTTCTTTTGATACCACATCCCTAGTCCCGTCCACTTGGAAGCCGGAGAACAGGACCGCCTGACCTGCCCTCTAGCGTTACACATAAGCCAAAAACATTTTGTACCACTTAATAGGAATTAAAAACAATTTAATAAATTTTAAAAATAGGTGATTTCGTATTCCTGTAATTCACATTTTTGATTTATATTTAAAATATCTCCGGTAATTTCTCCTTGTCAATGATTTATAGTGGTAATTAATTAAAAGAGAGAACCATTAAATATACTACTATATATAAGTTTATTATTAGTATATAATTTAACGGTTTTTTAAAGTGGTTTAAGGTGTCAGACACGGAATAGATGTCATAATTGTAAACGATATATGTCAGCAATACCCTCAGAACCTACCAATCCCTTTTGCCAAGTTCAAGCTTTATTGGTTTATTAGTTTTGGAGCTATTGCGTGAACATGTAATATACATACACAAACCTACAAACAAACATTATTTTTTGTTTAGAAGATTATACAAATTATTACTTTAAAGTGGTAGCTGTATTTTAATTAGAGTAGTAATCGGCTTGTCTGAATACATATCTATGTATATGTGAGCTCTAATTAAACAAAGATTTTGAGCTTTACCTAGAAATTTCATTTATTAAAGACACTTTTTTACCAACCTATACCAATTAAAATCAAACAAATTATAAACACAGGTCACTGTAGGCCTATAGTAATCTGATATTATTATTTGGATTTGAGATTGGAAATTAAATTTAAGTTGCTCCTTTACTTTGAATTGCAAATTACAAGACAACGAATTAAAATGAATAGCTAAAACATGATTTTATGTTTTGTAACTTTTATCTTTTTTTATCAATTTTCAAGTTTGTAAGTTTTGCGCACCTTTTGATTGGTTCCTCTACAATTTCACGAAATGTTAGAATTATATCTCATCAGCTCTTCATCTTTTATATTATATTATTATATTATATAAAGCTGAAAGAAAGTGTGTCCAGAAAAAGATAAAGCACTTCTCGATGGGTTCTATAGCAAAAATCTGGTAGAAAGAGAGAAGGTTTGCCCCATATTACCAGGAATATCTAAAATTGGGAAATTTCAAAAAGGGCTATAGGAAATAAGGGGCTATAGTTAAAACAACAACATTTTAAATGAAGTAGATATTTAAATTTGTCAGAAAGATAGATAGAGAACTCCACTAAGATGAACATATTCTACCATTGAGCTATAGTTTATGGATTTTGTTCAACATTTATACCTAGGTCCTACTAAGCAATAAGTTGGGAGGTTCTTTTTATTTTTACTCTAGCTCTCAAATTAAAGGTAGTTTATACTTGGGTATTTATTTTGAATTCCAAAATTTTTGAAAACATCTATTGCGATTTGGTTTAAAATGTGTATATAGGGAGTGTGTGACTTCCCAAATAGCACTGTGTACTTAGTTTTTGGGTAAAAAGTTAAATAAAGAGTAGTTTATTGATGAGCTTTGGTAGAGAATTCTTAATATTTTAAAAATGGATTTAACGAGTTTGTTTGAAATGTTTATTTGGGGAGTTTTGGAGATGAGAAATAGAACTATACTATTGTCTTATGAATAAAACTTTGATTTAGGGTTGTTGATAATTTTTTAATAAGAAAAATTAAAATAATGTTTCTACCGATTTGGTTCAAAATGGGTATTTATTTGTTAATCATACTTATAGTGACATGGCAAAAAGAGTGTCATCGTTAACAAAATCAAATTTTAAAGTTAATAAAACTCTTACAACCAAAATTTGTATAAAAATGGCAAGCTCTCATCGGCAGTCTTTTGTGAGAGAGACGTCTTAGATTATGCGACCACTTAAATGGGTAAAAATAGACCTAATATTAATATTTCTATCATTTATTGTTATCAAGGTGACGTCACTAAGTTTATTAAAATAAACACTCTGAGTTGCGTCCCTTTTCTCGCTCAACTTAATTTATCTTGTTGCTTATTTGTGACTATTGGTAAGAGTTATCTGTCATTTCAGGCACTTTTTGTGGGTTTTTTTTTCATTTGAGACTTTTTAAACTTTAATTGGTTAGTTTAGCTGTCGTTTTTCCTCTCCAACAAATATAGACTTGATTGTTTCAACTCTGAAATGCAATTGTTTTTAGTGATTTGAGTTCTAAAAGTGATTAAGATAAAAGTGACACGCCTACTCTCTGGTGGTCGAATTTGGAATTACAGATGGGTCATTTTTACTATAGATTGATGACAACTTGATGCATATCCATGTGGTCTTAACTCAAAATCACCGAGTTTTGAGTTGTGCCACTTTTCTTGATGGGAAGAAAAGTCTGTTTCTTAATCATTTTATTTTATTATTATTTACTAATGACTGGTTTTTGTAAAATTGGATTTGGAGAAAATAGATCTAACTATTTTGTTCAAAATTGGTATCAAAAAGCTTATCAATATTAAAGTATGTTTATTCTTATAAAATAAATTTATATAGAGTTAATTTACTGGTGACAAAATAAAAAAAATAAATGAGATATTTTGAAATTAGCCTTGAAAATTTGTTTAAAATAATTTTCAGGAAATAGTTTATCATCACAAATAAAAATACGACTTTTTTTACAAATTAAAATTCATTTAAGGTAGCTTACAAATAGATGATTTTGAAAATTTTAAATTTGTTAAATATATCCAACCATTTGGTTTACATTTTATCCATAAAGAGTGTTTACTGTGTGTGAATAATTAATTGGTAAATTTGTTCGAATGTGTTGTACCATTTATTTCCAACACGTTTCTGTAACATATCTATTATTTTATTTTACCTATATTATGTTTGTGTTCAGGTAAATATTAAGTTGTCAACAATAGATTGTGTTTGTTTGTGCACTCAGTTTGTGGACGACCTTTCAAAGATTTGTTTTGTGTAAATTGCCATAGTTGGTTTGTTATTGCCATAGCCAGCTCAGCATTGTACAATGGACACAGAGGAACTATCAAAATGTTGGCAGCCGAGTGTTGAACGTCCTTATGTGATATACTTTGATGAGGTTTACCTGTGATAAGAACGGGTCAAGCTGCTGGCTGTCAAATATTCGTGAAGGTAATATTGTGCTTTAGTCCAGATTACATGTTTAAATTCATCGATTGTATCAGATACGTTATTGAGGTACGACGAGACTGCTTCAAGACCCCGGGGGCTAATTTCATTATTGAATATCATTGTGTCAAGCGAGAATGGTAAGCAAGGAGTTAATAAGGGGTGGGGTAGAATTTTATATATAGCTACCATAAATCAACAAGTTATGAGAGCACCCACTTAGTTGGGACCATTATTGAACAATACATCATCATTAGCAATGAAGCAAAGGGATCATTTAACCAAAAAAGAGGCCAATTTGCATAGCTAGGTATCAAATCCACATCTCTGAAGCCCCCTTTATAATGCAAGGTCATCAGAAGGACCCGATTATGTCATCTGTTTTTAGTCGTTTATTTAATTTAATACTGATTACGGCTTTTGAGAGATTTTTTAAAAGCCGATTTCTGATTTAATGCGTTTTATGCATTCCCTGATTATCCAGATCAAGAATTCAATAAAATGCTTGATGGGGAACATACTTCAGAACTAGATATTTAAATCTGACCATTGTGTTATGTCTTTATTTCTATGGGATTAAACATAATATTCATAATATATGCTACTAGCTGAAAAAACAGCTTCAAACATATAAAGTTAAAAAGTTATATTAATTGATATTTTTATTGAAGCTTGAAATGTCTTCTTGGAAAAGTGTTTCAATAGAAAACAAAAAATATCTATATTCAAAAGCACAAAGTGAAAGTTAAACATCATAAATAAGAAGTATACTGATAATATACAATAAATTACTCGTCTACTAATAGTACATTGGAAATGACAGGATATTAATATATCATTGGGAATGACTAGTCTAGTAATAGTAGATTAGAAATAACGAATCTACTACAAGAATATTGAAAAGGACTAGTCTACTAATAGCTATTAAAAATGACTAGTCTATTAATAGTACAATGGAAATAACAAACATACTTATAAGATAACAAAAATTAAAAGTCTACTAATAGCATATTGGAAATGATTATTCTACTAAAAATAAATTTAAAATGACTAGTCTACTAAGAGTACATTGGAAATAACAAGTCTACTAATAGCATATTAAAAATACTTTTCTAATAGTTGCACATTGTAAATAACAAGAATACTAATAGCATATTAAAAATGACTAGTCTACTAAGAGAACATAGAAATTACAAGTCTACTAATAGCACATTAAAAATTACAAGTCTACTAAATGTACATAAAAAATGAATAATCTAATAATAGCACATTAAAAATAACAAGTCAACGAATAGAATATTGGAAATAACTATTCTACTAATAGCACATTAAAAAATACAAGTTCACTAATAGTATATTAGAAATAACAGATCTACTAATATCACATTCAAAATGACTAGTCTACTAATAGCATTTTAGAAATGACTGGTGTACTAATAGCATATTGGAAATGACTAGTCTACGAATAGTACATTGGAAATTACTAGTATACTAATAGTATATTGGAAATGACAAGTCTACTTATAGCACATTAAAATGAATAATCTACAAATAGCACTTTGGAAATTATTGGTCTACCAATAGTAAATTAGAAATGACTTGCCTAAAAATAAACTATTAGAAATGACTAGTCTACTAATAACATATTGGAAATGACAAGTCTACTGATAGCACATTAAAATGACTAGACTACGAATAGCACTTCAGAAATGATTAGTCAACTAATAGTACATAAGAAATGACTAACCTACTAATAAAATATTAGAAATGACTAGTCTACTAATAGCATATTGTAAGAGACAAGTCTACTAAAAGCACATTAAAAATTAATAGTCTACTAATAGTGCATTGGAAATTACAGGTTTACCAATACCATATTAAAAATTACTAGTATATTAATAGAACATTAAAAATTACTAGTCAACTAAGAGCACATGAAAATTGATTATTCTACCAAAAGTTTATTGGAAAAATCTACTCTATTAATAGTACATTAGAAATGACTAGTCTATTAACAGCACAATAAAATTTATTACTCTACCAATAGCACATTAAAAAGGACTTGTATATTAAAAATGACTAGTCTACTCAAAGCAAATTAAAATTACTAATTTACTAATAATACATTGTAAATAACAAATTTACTAATAGCACATTAAAAATGTATAGTCTACTAGCAGCACAATGGAAATAACTAGTCTAGTAATAGCACATTAAAAATGACTAGTAAACGAATAATATATTGGAAATAACAAGTATAATAATAGCACATTAAGAATGACTAGTTTACCAAAAGTTTATAAGAAATAATTAGTCTACTAATAGCACATTAAAAAGGACACTTCTACTAATAGCAAATTAAAAATGACTAATCTACTAAAAGCATATTAAAATAATTAGTTTACTAAAATCATATTAAAAATGACTAGGCTTCTAATAGCACATTGGAAATGTCTAGTCAACCAAAAGCACATTGGAAATATCGCATTAATAATGATTAGTCTACTAATAGTACATTAATAATGACTGGTATACTAATATCACTTTAGTAATGACTAGTATACTAATAGAACATTAAACCTGACTAGAAGTCTACTAATGATATATTGGAAATTTCTAGTCAAATAATATCACATTAAAAATGATTAGTCAAATAATAGTGCATTGGAATTAGCAAGTCTACTATTATCATTTTAAAAGTGACTAATCTAATAACAGCATACTCGAAATAACTGGTCCAATAATAGCATAATGTCTACTAATAGCTCCTTAAAAAGACTAGTATACTAATAATACATTGGAAATTACTAGGATACTAATAGCATTTTGGAAATAACTAGTCTACTGATAGCACATTAAAAATGACTGGTCTACTAATAGTGTTTTAGAAATGACTAATATACTTATGACATATTGGAAATGATTATTCTACTAATAACACAATAAAAATGACTAGTCTATTAATACTACTTTAGAAAGGTTAGTCTCTTAATAGTACATCAAAAGTGACTAGTCTACTAATAGTAAATTAGAAATGACTAATCCACTTATACCACATTGGAAATTATTAGTCCACTAATAGCACAATAAAATGAATAGTCTACTAATACTACATTAGAAACGACTAGTCTACTAATAGCACATTAAAAATGACTAGTCTACTAAGAGTATATTGGAAATAACAAGTATACTAATAGTACATTAAAATTATTAGTTTGCAATTATTATATTAATAATGACTAGTCTACTAACAGCATATTGGAAATAACAAGTCTACTAAGAGCATATTGAAATTGACTAGAATACTATTAGCATATTAAAAATGGTCAGTCTACTAATAGCACATTAAAATGACAGGTCCAATAATAGTACACTAAAAATGACTAGTCTATTAATAGCACATCAAAAATCAATTTTCTAATAATAGCATATTTGAAATAACAGTCTACTAATAGCACATTAAAAATGACAGGTCCAATAATAGTACACTAGAAATGACTAGTCTATTAATAGCACATCAAAAATAAATTTTCTAATAATAGCATATTTGAAATAACTAGTCTACTAATAGTACATTAAAAAAAGAAAACTCTAATAATAAAATATAAAAAATGACAAGTCTACTAATAGCACATTCGAAATGACTAGTCTAATAATATTATATTGGAAATGACTAGTCTACCATTAGCACATTGGAATTGAAAGGATTAGTAAAAGCACATTAATAATGACTAGTCTACTAATAGTACATTAAAAATGACTTGTCTACTAATAGCATTTTATAATAATTAGTCTACTAATAACACATTACAATTTACTGGTCTACTAATAGTACATTAGAAATTACTAGCCTTCTAATAGTAGATTAAAAATGACTAATCTAGTAATAGAATATTATAAATGGCAAGCATACCAATAGAACATTGGAAAAGAAGTCTATTAATAGCACATTAAAAATGACTAGTCTAATAATATTACTTTAAAAAGGCCTAGACTATTAATAGCACATTGGAAATAAAAAGTCTAATAATAGCAGATGAAATTGACTACTCTACTAATAGTAAATTGGAAATATCAAGTCTACTAATACCACATTAAAAAGACGGGCTACTAATATTACATTAGAAATGACAGGTCTACTAATAGTACTTTAGAAATTACTAGTCTACTAACAACTCAATGGAAATTACTAGTCTACAAATAGCACATTGGAAATAAGTCAATTAATACCACATTAAAAATGACTATTTTACTAACTACACATCGGAAATGACAAGTCTACTAATATCACTTTAAAAATGACTAGTCTACTAATAGCACACTGGAAATGACTACTCTACTAGTAGCATATTGGAAATAATAAGTCTAGGAATAGCACATTAAAAATGACTAGTCCACTAAAAGCACACTGGAAATGACTAGTCTACTAGTAGCATATTGGAAATAATAAGTCTAGGAATAGCACATTAAAAATGACTAGTCTACTAATAGCACATTTGAAATAACTAGTCGACACAAACTAAAACCATAATTCAAATCTGCACAGCGTCATACTAGTCCTAAAGACTATCTGCAAGTGTACGTACATTTATAGGATAAAAATGGGTAATATTAGATGAGTTGAGATGAAATGTAATCATATTTGAGTGTAGGTAGAGTTGATAAAGATTTATGTAAATCATAATTAGTATACCATGCGTGGATTTGAAGTTCAACCTTCAATCATCCAGCAAACCATGTTACTACGTCAATGTAGCCTTAGAGACGGTGGAAACACTTATGTGGGCTTCAATTTATAACTTTATTTACAATTAAAAAATATACCTTCAATTTTTAAATTAATGCTATCTATATAAAGATGGCTACTAACCTTTTATTGAACACGGCACACTTTTCTTAGTGGTGAGTCCCCACGGCACACTGCAAGTGCAGGTTGTAACACAGACATGCGCATGCTCAGACACACTTCTCTTAGTTTTATCTTTTATCACCATGTCTTACGACCTGTTCAGGTTATAAGCATAAACAGTAATTACTCTAATGGTGTAAGGACATGGAAGGAAGCATTTTAAAGATAATCTACCTGCATTTTCGTGGAAGACGTTTGGGAAACAATTTAGGAAAAACCACCCTCATTGTACTCTACCAGGATACAAACCCCGATCTCCCTGTCTTCAGAATACCAATCTAGCATGAGATTGATGCCTTGGTAAGGCCATTCAGCCACTGAAGCTGGTTTGCTCATTAATTACTCAACTCTTCGATCGCAAGCTATTCACTTTTTCGGATTTAAAAAAATATCTTTCAAACATTTTTCTTTTATTTTGTTTTAAAAATTATTGTCGAATGATATTTTTTTTTTCAACAATAACATAATGTCAAAAAGTTGGTGGAATTCCTTTTAGAACTGCTAGTTCTGTTATATAAATAAAACTCTGTAATTTATGTTAAAGAGGTAAATATATTTTTTACTTTAAACGTATGTTTTCTTGAGTATATTCAAGATTTCCTCACTACTTTCGGAGAAAAAACAAAAATCCATTTTGGTGAAGGTTTTCAAGGCTCATACATTAGGGTTATGTAGGTATTCTCGGAGAAGACTGGTGTCTGTTGATGTTCGCGTCAGCAAACATAGGAGGTAGAGTAGGAATTACAGAGTTCAGGAAAAGTTCTTATCCCCCATTTAATATTCAAATTACGTATTCCCTTGAAACCTGTTTTTTCAGAGTCAACATTCTCGAAATATATGGTGCTTTACTCTATGTAGTCTTTGTTATTGTTAAAATAAATAGGCTTTCCTGAATCTTTGGATTGTCTTAGACACTGGCCTCAAAAGATGCGATTCATACGAGTAATGGAAATTAAAAAAATAAATCCACATTAATATTTGAGCAAATATTCAGCTTCATAAGAATATTACAATATAATACACTATTTGTTTATCAACACAGGCTGCAAGTCATTATAATATGGGAAAGTATTTATAGAGGAGACAACTATTCAAGTCATTTAAATTAGTTGATAGATGACACGGGACTCAAACCCGGAACGTTTGGCATATCGCACCAATGCTGGGTTATATTTAATGTAATAGCTGTTCAACACAAATTCATTTCCTTCTTCAAATAAAATTATTTTGAAAACTTTTATGGCCCTCGTTTATAATTAA
>CABFWB010004826.1:0-53252 GCA_902151455.1 Timema bartmani | reverse complement strand
TTGATTTATTTTGTTCAAAAAATGTTTATGCTATAAAAACTGCAAAATTAGCGCACTAAATTCACGCTCACTAGCACCCAGCCTTAAGGCAGGCGTTCCCAAACATATAGACTGAAGCTCTTGCACCTGAAAAAAATACATGTTTAAGTCCTCATAAAAAGTGTACACTAATATTATTTTCATGCGAAAACGATAGTTAAATTCTACAGGTAGGCCAATGAAAGTATTATAGAAACGTAAAACATCAGAGGTTCTGGCCCTCCCTTTAGCAAATGTTTGTATTTATATAAGAAAATAATCGGAAATCTCAATCACTGATGATATTTTATTTTGTGAAAACAAATAAACCATATTCTAAAATTGCCTTTCGAAGACTAAGATAACTATGGCGGAGTATGGTTTGAAAAACGCTGGTCTAATGATTTACCCTCACAATAGAATGGCCTTTTGATGATGGTGAGATAGGTGTTCGAATACCAGTCAGGTGTACTTACGTTTATTTTTCTGTAACTGTTTTCATTTTTCCTTCGCGAATATTTGAATACACTTGATCTAAAATTCAACCTTCAACATCCCTTACACATTAGCTTAATTCTTTCATACTTTTATAACTTGAACGGTTAGTATAGATGCGGAGAGGCAAAAAAAATGATCTAGTAGAGAGGGGCACGTAGGCCAATGAGCTTACTCCTTCCCCTACTCAGAAAGTGCCACAGAGATATTGAAGTTGTATCGCTCTTACACGCCCATAGACACAAGAAAGTTGTTTCCGTCCATTCGGTCTTCCTAAAGGGTCTACTATTAACGTCCTGAGTTCAATTTCCCCCCTCTCACAATATTCTTAGACATGCGATAGGTCCTCGGGCAAGTCCGCCACGCTGAAGCAGCTCTGGCCTTGCCCAACGGCTGCCTCTAGCGAAGGTCATGCATCTCCAAGTCGAGTCTAATTAGAGACAGATATCCGTTGATTGAAACAGGAAAATATTTCCCGCGGATTGATAAATAAATAAAGCGCTTTAGTGGCCCCATGATCTAATAAGTTACTCTTGCACTATAATGGACTGCCACTGACGGGAAAATTGGGGCTCAAATCCCGGTCGGGACCACAGAGACTATTTTTTTTCTAATTATTGTTCCATTCTCATTTCATGCCAATGTGGGTGCACTTCCTAATAATTCAACCTTCCTCATAACCATCACATTAACGTGATTAGTGCATAAACGTACAGCCTGAATGGATAGTAAGAAGCATAACTAAAAATAAGAGCTTATTGTTAAAATTATTTAATACAAATTTGTTTTCTTATTCAATCAATCTAAACAGAGTTGAAAAATTACACTTTCGATTCCTGAGTCCAGATGTAACTATGCCAAGTGATTAAACCAATACCTACTCTATTATTAATTTTAGAATATCTATTACCAGCATTGAAGTACCCCGCATTGTTCGGGAGGGATAGCATAGGGTAAAAAGGTTCAAAAGGTGCAATACTGAAAAAAGAGTAATAGGCTCAAAAAAGTCAGTGTCTTCAAAAGATTTTTTTTTTAAAAGGGTAAAATGGTTTCGTAAAAAAGTAAGTAAAATTGGTTAAAAAAGTGAAAAACTGATTAAAAAGGTAATAAAGGGCAAACATAGTATTATTTTAGGGTAAAAAGGTTAAAAGCTTAAGAAAGGTTGTAATTAAATACAGTCAAAATTATTTAATGTTTTTTTTACCGCATTTACCTTGTTTACAAACTATTAATTTTAATAATATAGATTTATAGTAATCTGTATTTTATTAAAGAATCAAATAGCCAAAGATATTTTTTATGCTTTTAGTGAGGATTGCTCAATCTAGATATAATATTCTAAAAATTGAAAAATGACAGCTGGACAAAGGAATAAAAACCCGCACGTCAATCACAGACGCTGCCTTAAAATATGAGTGAAGAATGACCCAGGGTGCGGGACGGTTCCTGGATAGCTCAGTGGTTAATGCATTGGCGTACTAAGCCAAAGGTACCGGATTCGGTTCCCGTATCCAGGTGTCATTTTTCAACTTTCAGAATATGTATTTTTTTAGATTAACACTAAATGCCTGGTTATATATGTAATTAGTTAAGTATATATTATATATATATACATAAAGCTATGATTTTATACATACCTATATAGATTGATTTTAATTTATAAAGAGATCTATATAAAATGGTATGTTTTTCAATTAAATTTTTCTAGTATGTGTATAAATATATGCATATGATATACATATTTGGTTTTAGTAAATTTCATCTCTCATATTCCACAAGAAATATCTTTTTCAGGAATAATAAAAACCATGGTTCAATGTGATCAGCCCAAAATTTACACACACCCCTACTGAATCAAGGAAGAACGAGCTAATTGGAGAGCAAAAGCCTATAAGCAAAAAATCTTAAGATACCTGGCTGAGATTTTAGTTTTAGCTTTACCATTAACGGCACACTAAACAATAGAAGATTGACTCCTTTATTTGGATATCAGCTAAGCAAGTCTAAAGACCGTATGCAATAGGTGAGTAGGAAGGAAAGTGACACCCGCTTCGGTGGCCACATGGTCTAGTGCGCTAATCTCGTGTTGGATTAGACTACCCAAGACGGGGTATTGGGGCTCGATCCTGGTCGATTGTTAAGGGGTTTTTCCTAAATGGTTTTCCACTCTCCCTCCATGATAGTGTGGGTGCACTTCATCTAAATTAAGCCTTCATAATCTCAAACCCATTATTTTAATTAGTACATAAGCGTACAACCTGAACAGGTAGTAAGACGTGGTGCTAAAAAAATTTGAAGTGGCGTTGATTTTCCTGCTACTGGGCCGTCTGCACGAACGTACCCAATTAGAATGTGACTCAACGACACTCACTTCTCACTCACCCTTACCTTTTACTCATCCTTTATCTCGTAAGCGTATAACCTGAAGGGGTAGTAAGACATGATTCTAAAAAATAAAATAGATATAGCATACGGCCATTAGTATCTAGCTATGGCGTTCCAAGCAGTCTCCCTGTGGTAAAAGAAAAAATCCAACTTTGAACATTGTATAGTTTTGATTACAATGGAAATCTAACAAGATAGTAAACTAATAAGAAAAGTGTATGTTTAGAGATTTAAAAAGTATAGATGGTTTATTAAAAAAAAGTTTATATTCAATAAAAGATTTTCACATAGTATTACACTTTTATATTATGTATTTATTAACACACCATATTTAATGTCTGGTAATTAATTCAAACAATGTTTTAAAGTTTTATAAATTCAACATTAAGTAAGCTCAAAACATATATTATGAAGGTCAATAATTATATAATAAATTTTAAAAGTTGGAATTTTTTTTTTCTCACCAACAACATATTTAGAAGCTTTTTACATTATTGTAATAAAATAGAAGAAAAAATCTAAAAAAATCTTCATTATTTAATAGTTTTTCCAGCAAAATTAAAGCTTAATTTATGGTATGCTCAGGATATATTAAGATAATTTCATTTGCTTTACATGTTTCTCTATAAACCCATTAAGGATTAAAAAAAAAAAAAGACTGTGGGAATGTATAGCATCTAAAAAGAGTCTCCCGGAAAAGTGTAGCTCCACGATTCTTTCGTTTTACATTTCTTTCACCCCATTTTCTCGTATTTTGTCTGGTTTTATTGCTTCTTACAAGTCATTTCTCTCGACCCTCTTCCTGATAACAGCTGTTTTAGAGGGGAAGTCATTTAGAGGCGATCTCAAAAACCTTACACTAGAGTGGGGTTCTTTTTATGTAAACTTTGTTGTGTTTTTTTTAGAAGTGAGGTTAGGGGTAAACAAACTCACTGACCTAGCTCAACATAATTCTGTTATTTTCATTCATAAACAACACATTTATCCTTATATATTGTTGTGTACACCCACACTGGCAAACACACGGTACAAGGCATCACTCACGCTCCCACTATTGGTAAATGTTCAAATAGCCGCTGTGTATAATGAACATGGTTTTCTAAATGTAATTTATCAGTGTGAATTTAACATCCTCTATCCCAGATATTATGGGAATATTGTCTCCAATTACCTCCTCTTATTTTCTCAATGGACCAATCCCTTGTTTTAACAATGATTAAGGACTTTGTCTACCTGTGACGTAATGGCCGTTCAAGTTAGGATTTCCCATATTTATGAATTTACGTTTTACTCAGATAGTTTTAAAGATATAATGTTGAAACAAAAATCATAAATTCTTAAATAATTCTCAATACAGTCCTGCAGTACCACAAAATTATTATTTTTATTTTCGGTAGTTTTTGTGATTTTTTTTTATAAATCGTCTACAACTTAGGCTCTTTGGCTTGGTCATAAATGACCTGTAGGAATTTTCCTGTCGGGAAGTTTACTAAAAAAGTACTGGGTAGCATATGTCTATCTAGAATGGGAAACAAGAACTAGATTAAATTAAAAACTAAGTCAATGTTTTAAAGACGTAAATATTATTATTATTTTGCACCGCGTCTTACTATCCGTTCGGGTTATACGCTTAAGTAATAATTACGCTAATGGATTAGGAATTGGTTAGGTTGAATTCAGAGGAAGTGAACCCGCATTTGCGTGGAGGGAGAATGGAAAAACATTTAGGAAAAACCACCCCCAGCTCACCCGACTGAGATTCGAACCTCGATCTCCCCGTCCTCGGCAGTCGAGCTCAACATGACTAGCGCGTTAGCCAACTAAGCCACCGAGGCGGGTACGTAGATTTTAAAGTGAATGTGTAAAATCATCATAGGAATGAGGGAAAGAGTTATCAATATATAGATAAGAGCCCTATCAGGATGAAGTTATCACTTTCTTCTCTCTATTTATATTTTGTACATTAGCGTCTAAGTGTGATAATGCTTAGAGTGCTTAGGTGTTAAGTTAATATGCAACACGCTCCTTAAAATAGCTTTGAAATCTCCAAGTAGGAAACGTCATTCAACTAAAGTATTTTTGTGTATGAATGTGAAAAACCATCTTTGGCCTGATAAATACCATTTATCACCAAAAATTTGACCAGCCAAGTTAACAAATAGTTTATATATTTTAAAATGTGGATGTTATGATTAAACAACGGAATAGATCTACAAGTTTAAAAAACAAAAGAGAGTATCTTAGGCCATTTAGAAAATCACAGCCCCTTTGATATATTATTTATTCAACCTATGTTATAGTTAATATATAGTAAGTGTGTTGAATACAAACCAGGATATTCTGGTTTATAGCTCGACTATTTTGGTGGAGAAATTTCCCCCTGAGCAGTGGTTCTCCATTTCTCGTTCAAGGGAATGAAGGTGCTTTTTAATAATTTTTTTTATTTTCATCTCTCACCGATAATATCCCTGTAATCTGTGAGCTTGGCTCACTCAATGGATTATCTGATTACATATATGAGAGCTGTGAGATTTATTACTGTATTGAATTCAAAATGTAAAACTATGCTATTCGTTTCAGTCTTTTTCCTTGGTTAGTAAATGTATGGTAAAGAATCTATATAAGTCTTGTGTTTATTGTAGAATCTAGGCCTATTTATACCTAATAATTGAAGATTGTACATATAATTCTACTATTGATGAAACAGTATTGTTAGCGTATTTTTCCAGTGTGGATTAAACACAGAATGACTGACAGAAGAGATCAAGCAACCATTATTTGATAAAGATGAAACTTTGAAATATACATTGACTATAAATATGAAAGCAAATAAAAAATAGATTATACAAATTAAACAGCAACATACATTGATAACATGATGTTTGAACATTAATCTAAAACTGCAATGTAAACAATACTCCTTTTAAGGAATCCTTCATACCCGGATAGTTGCCCTTGTTCCATGATAGGTTATATTTTGATTTTTTTATCTTGAGCTGAAGAAACACAGCTAAATGCATTATATAGCTGTCTATGGGTGAACACGCTTCCAAGGTGGGAGGGAGAGGGTGTGTCCCAGAGTTCCAGTGATGTCAGTGACCATTGTCTAGTACGGGGTCATTGGTTCCTAATTTTTCCACTGAGTATGGGATGTGCGTGGATACGCTCGAGTGACATAACAATGATTTTATGGGAGTCTTGCAAGATATGATTATTCCCCATACAAATGGAAACTGAACCCTAACATGACTGCTGAATTTCCACTTTAAAATAAGGCTGACATATATAAGATGTTAGCCTATTGACGTGGTGTTGTAGCTATTTTCTGGTCCCAGGATTTACCCTGCCATCCCTTGAAGCTGCAATGTATGACAGTACATTTGCTGGAAAACAATGCAAACTCTATTTACCAAGGCATGGCCTAAATTAATTCATGTTTCGAATCAACACGATAACTGCATATTTTTCCAGTTGTGGGTGATGAGTTGGCATACCTGATGGTGCTATAAAGTGCATGCGTTATATATGGGGATTCACCTTCTGTTTAGAGGAAGTTAATGCTTAAGTATTCTTCATCTGGTTCATCTATGAGGCTCAAGACTTCAGTGTTTATTTTATCATAGTTCTCATTAAAAGGATATAAAATAGGTTTAAATATATAGGCCGGAGAGTTAAAGTCTATGGTGTTTCCAAAAATATAAATTATCCATGTATCTTGCTTGATGACATGACTAGATATACGGATTATATTATCTACCATGCTAGAGATAATTTGGTTTAGTTCAAGTTATAGTAACAATTCGGGAGTTCCAGTTTTGATGGGTTTGCACACATGTTTTTTTTTCAGGTGAAGGATTTTCACAAAATGCTAGATTTTAGAAATATGAATGCAAAATTAAATTATTTTAATACTGTCACCACTAGGAACAACTGGAATGACCTGTGATAAATCGCCTCCGAAAACAACTATTTTGCCGCTTTTTGGGGAGTTGTTCTTCATTAGGTCCCTTAGAAAACGATAAATGCATTTGATGGCCAGTACCAGTAGCAGTGATGAAGGCTTCATTGATGAGTATTAGCTACGATTCTCTCAGGATATTAGCTTGAGAAGAATTAGCATTAATGGATGATACGGACATTTCTGTTAGGGACACTGAAAGGGTTAAGGTCTTATTAACGGTTTTTCCACATTCCAGAAGTCATGCTTCAATTCCAGATAATGCCGATACCAAAACTATCTTACAACGAACTCTTGTAATGTTAATTAGGATGTTATGTATAAATGTTTTGCCACATTTTCCTTGGGCTTCCAAGAAAGACTGTTTGACGGTTATTCCTCTAGGCACTGCAAGCAGGCTTTTATTCATAGTTCGGGATTCATCATTGAGAGTGAATTTTATCCTCTTTGTTTGCGATCATATGAATGAAAGCTATTAGTTGGACGCAATACTTCAATACGCGGAGAAGGTAAGCAAAGCTTAGCGCAGTAAAGTTTCAATAGAGAACAACACTTTCTCATGATTTGGGTCACCAATTAAATTTTCCGTGCTCACGTTTAAATGAATTCCACAGGGCCTGAGGTAATGACGGTTGGAATAAATAAGCCTAAATATGCAGAAACCATATAAGTTTGGCAGCATTTTATATTCAGACATTTTTTGTAAGCTGGCATGACACTATTGTTTATTTTCGGCAATTCCTATTGCAACAGCTGCTTGATGGAATGTCGAGTTTATTACGCCGTTTACTGCTCTTAATTTTGCAAATGATATGTTACCCTTTACATGAAGTAAGAGTAGGCAAATAAAGTACCACTTTGTCTTTGTTGGTGTTACAGAGTACTTTCTACCTATAACACTAACATCTTCTATCGGTCACTTTTTCAATTTTATATTTGTGAACATATATTGACTGAAGATTACAATATATAGGTGATGTCTATTGCCTTCGTGAGTTGTATTAAGGCTGAATCATGCAGATTGTATGAGTGTTTAGTGCTCTTTCAAGTGTCTCTTCTTACTGTCCTTGTTGAAATACTACAGTTTCGTTGTTTGGTAAGTAAAGTTAAAGCCGTACAATAGTGTGTGATTGTTCATGCAACTCGTTTTCAAGAAGTTTTCAGCAACCTTAATGGGAGCTAGCAAATCTCATGTTTGCACAAGATAAGATTGTTTCATAATTTATTTTCCCCCTTTCTCAATATTTTATATTAAAGTCATATTAGCGGCATCGTAGTCTTATATACATACTTGAAAGATATTTGGCATTTTGACACTTTGGCATACTTCTACATCTATATGAGTGACGTAATTTGAAGTAAGTGATTATTATATCGAACAACGTATTGGTGTTAAAATGTAGCGATTCCTTTCAAAACTGCGTTTTTATTGTTAGGATGTGTGTATAGAATATATCAATGGACGTTCTCCATTGTCTCTTCTGCAAACGCCTTAACAACGTTTTTAGAGGATAATTTTTATTTTATTAATGGCGAACTTGGACTACGACTACCGCATGGACCATGCACCATTAGTGGAGGGCAATATTATGCATCTTTGGATACTGCGTAGGGTTGGGCAGTTCCACTAAAACGACATCATATATGTATTCTTGTTCTCTTAGATTTGCTTAATTTTTGAGGGTAAGTATAATGTGGCTGTGGGGTAGACCTCATTTTTGGAACTCAATTACATATATGTACGCCGTTATTTTGACAAACACATTTTGTTTAAAAAAATTCTTTTAGAAATTTATTTTCGTTGTAAACACGTGAGCTACAATTTCAGGATGATCAGCTGATTTTTCATGAGGACGCACATCAAATGCTATTTCAGAAAATTTGGAATTGAAGGTGAATATAAAGTAAATGATGATACTTTTGAACGATTGCCATAGCACCCTGGTATTGCAGCTGCATATTACGTAGACTGTCTTGGGAAGTAGAAAGTAGAATAATAATTTTCTCTTCTAATAGGTCTTGTATGTGTGCAAGGGATAGTACGAAATCTTGTAGACCTTGAATTTTCTATCCAGGCAATGTATTTTGGTTGTCCCTTAAATATTGCAATCTCTCTGCTTCCACCCTGAAGTACTGGTCTACTCAGTAATTTTGAAAAAATTTCTGTGACTGATGAATGTGGAAGAAAGGTCCGTGAAATTAAGTCTTGATGAAATAAACTGAAACACGGTTATTCTAGTGCGTTTATTTTGCTTGCGAGGACCAATGTGTGACAACTAAGGATCCCAACTGGGTTAGCCTTTGGGAAATATGAGGTGGGATATCATCGGACCGCAATGAGACAATAACGCTGACAGCATTTTTGGGCCACCTTGTCTATTATGTACAACCACATAAATAAAAAATCGTGGAAGCAGAATGTGAAATTATCTATGTTCTCTCTAATTCAAAATAGTAAGCTTTGCAACTGCTAAATGTGTGAATCATTAATGCAACAGTTTAGGAAACACGAGCTAAGGACAGTGTTTTTGCAGTTTTCATATCAAAATATTTTTTTTGGTCAAATAAATTTACAATATAAAATAGGGTTTAATTTTATTCACATAGTGACATCCTGGAATTTAATGACCGCTTTATCTCTTGATTTAAAATTATTTTAATCAAATGCTACTATGCTCCTGACATATTCAATAATGGTGATTAATATCACTATGTGAAAAATATTTTACTTTAGGTTTCTACAGGGGAAATTTTTTATTTAATCTGGCTAGTAGAAGTTTAGTTTTAAAAAACTGCAAAAACACTGTCCTTAATTCGTGTTACCCACACTCCCATTTTAAGCCTACGTAATCAGTAATAATGTTGTGTTCATCAATATAATAAGCTCTAAAGTGGTGGATTTACTCATTCTGGTCCTAGCTCTTGCCGTTCGTGCACACTGGGATCCAGTTCTTTCTTTCATGATCTTTGGCTTTAACCGTGAACTATGTGTAATCACGGGTGGGCACGGTGAAAACGGGTGGGCTCATTCAGGCACCACATATTCCTCTTATGTCTGTACATTGTTATATTAAATATATTTATAGAGATAAAGAGAATTAGATTAAGAGAATGTAAGAGTAAAAGAGATTATATGAGTGTGAGTTATTGTGAGATTGAGATTGCTAGTAATATTGATTGAGTTCGAGAGAGTGAATGTGAGAAAGTGAGTTAGAGAGAGTAGACGAGTGAATGGGATCAAGTGATTGTGAGCAGGTTCTAGTGAGAGAGTGATGTGTGAGAGGGATATAGTGAGAGAGAGAGAGTAGTAGGAAGAGTAGTAGAGAGACAAAAGCATTTCTTCTTATATAAAATATTTTAAAAATGTATGAAAATAGCGTCGTCTGATCATCAGATCTCTAAATAGGTGACATCATTAACTATGGTATGGAAACATTCAAGGTAGTGAGAAACACAATACACACAAGTTAAAATGATTCTTCTCCTTTAGGCGGCGTTCCATTTATACTTATGGTAGGTGTTCAAGACAGTCACCATGAATTTCGAGACAGGAGACAGTGCGTCACATTAATATATTATACATTCAGGCACTGGAGGTTGTACAAGTGGCATACAATTTTACGTTTAAGTTGAGAATATCCATGGAACGCTCTGCCTATTTCTGCTCCCTCAAGTGCGGATATAGAAACAAATCTAATGGGCTAAGACCAGACAACAGAGAAGTCAACACAACTGTCCAACCATGTTCAATACAATTTTTTTGGGCAAGTAATGTGTGATTACTGGCGGGTATGCATCCCAAAATGCGGTTCTTATCCTGAGGCAACAAAATAAATGTTGAAAATTTTCACAATGTTGACTGATTTTCCATTATCACTGGGAAATTACCCTAGTACACTGAACTAACCCGAATTTGTATCATATATAAACCTACAAGAACTTCCCCCACAATAATTTCCCCTATATTGGTTGCAAAGTGGATTGAATATCAATTTCGACTGGTATCGTATGGATTACGGACAATGTATGTAATCTTCTCTGACGAGCCATATACATGACGTGGACGTTGCTCCTTGCCATCCCTTGACTGGATACATTTCTTTATGAAAATACGGGTTACCTGAAGATTGGTGTCAAATCATTTTAAAATATTTTCCTCAAGAAACACATAAAAATAATACTACCATCAAAAACTTAAAATACATAATTTTATGTAATAACTTCGAATCAATATTTAATACAGTAAAATATGTAAGAATATGTCAAATTAAAACCGAAAATAAAGTCTTAAACAACCGTGGTTCGGATCCCACGTTAAACTGTAGGTCCTCCATTTCCTCTCACAATCACCCTACCATCGCACATTAGCGTAAGTGCGTATAACCCGAACGGTTAGTAAGACGCGGTGCTATATAATAATAATAATAATAATAATAATAATAATAATAATAATAATAAAGTCTTAAACAACACCATTAGCCAATATTTTGATATTCACATTTTTAATTGGAAGGATTAAAATATGTAATTAAATAAAAATTTGAGCTGCACTTTGATTCTTACTTTGATACATACATAGCACACTTTGATATTTTCACATTCCCAAACATCAGGGAAAATATTTTTCTTCCCTTTCCTTAAACCTATTCATACATAAAAAAAAAACCCAATAAAACTAGCACACAGAGGTAAATTTACCAATCCTAGTATAATGTATCTTGCAACTTAAAACCAAAGGTGTCACCAATTTATATTTATCAGCCTCACACAAAGAGAATAAGAGTATGTGATAGAAACCTATATCTCTCAATGTATAGTCAATCTAAACACTACAATCAGGCTAGACACATCTGTCTAAGAGCTAAGAGAGGAGGTCACTAACAATATGTCACGTAAAGAAAACTAGTAATTTATTGCTTAACCTATTTATTTTCTCTCGACCCTTCGAAGAGAGAAGTATTGCGATCGTCCAAAAAATCGATAAAAGTCGAGGTTTCATGATCCGTTGAAACAGAAAAAATTGTTTTTGCTATGCCATCGTCTGTCTGTATCTTGGACTAGAGCAGAAACCATTCTACCGATTGGGCTAAAAATTGGTACATAGGGTTCTCATAAACTACCCAAGAGGAGTTGTTGGGATTAGAAATATAGCCCTAAAATTAAGAATAGTTTAATGAAGGCCAAAAAGAGAGAGAAAAAAAAAAGGACTTTCTCAGAATATTCTCAGATGATTTTGTTTAGTTTTGTATCAAGACTGTTTATCATTAAAAAAATTGTATTATTTTACTTTTTCAATGTAAATGACTGAGCAGATATTAGCATACATTTCCAAGTATTGATCATATCTTCGTAGCTATTTGAGATTTAGTTGCAATATATGTATTGATTACTCCTTTATTAATAATGTATTTTCTTTTAATCTGAGCTCCTATACATATATATATACACATATATATATATAGGCTTATAGCTCAGATTTAAAAAAAATACATTAATAATATACATATATATAGTTTCAAGTCTTTGAAAATTATGTTGAAATTAATTGTTAGGTTCTTTGATGGACATACAGGTTCCTTCTTTATTAATGGTTTTGTAATAGTGTATGCTACTTGATATATGATATTTTGTGGAATGTGACGGATGCGCTTTCTACTTTGTCTCAACCACTCTGAAAAAGAAGTATAGTGATTATAAAAAAATCAAATTCAATATTTCGAGAATGCACACGTTTCATGAGCCCCTGAAACAGAAAAGTTGTTTTCACGATAACGTCTGTTTGTCTCTATATCCTGGATTAGAACTGAAACCATTTTACCGATCTAGCTAAGACTTGGTATCTAGTGATTTAGTAAGGTTCCCCTAGGACATTTTGGAATTGGTTATCTAACCCTAAAATGAAGGGTAGCTTACAAAAGGACAAAAAGTGATAAAATAGATTCCCACAAAATACTTTTTAGTGATTTTTATCAAATTTGGTACCTAGGCATTCTTTAACATTATAAACCGCATGGCTATTTTAATTTTCCCATTATAATGACTTCATGGGCACGTTAGAGAGATGGAAATTTCCAATTTTGATCATAATCATCTCCACGATTATTTGAAATATGAAATGACTTATCACTGTAAATTTGTAGAATTATCAAAACCTATTTTAATTTGGAATACATTTTAATAAAACTAACCATTTTGGATCCATAAGAAAATATAATATGTATACAGGGTGTTCATTTGATAACTTTCCGCCAAAGTATTTCGAAAACAAAGCATCGCAGAAAAAAATGTTCTAACAAAAGTTGCTTAGTTCTGAGGGGGAGGAAGTAAGGTGATAAAGCTGGTATGACCTTGTGTGGCGTTTCTAAGGTGACGTTAAGGTGACGTTGATTTTTTTTAATGAGACTCCCTATTTTTTATTACAATTTTTTGTAGATCACTTTGTGCCATTTTTAAAATGGTAATTTTAGGCTTTTTAAAGTACAAACTAGAACGGGAAATGAGCCTCACACGTTTCTGAGCCACCGGCACCAGTCGCAGCATTAGAATTTGACCTATTCACATATAGTTCGGAAAGGTACAAGTGTTTGTGTGATGTGAGCCCACACACGTGTGTTTGTTTACGTTCATATGTATTTTTAAAATAAATATTGGAAACACGTTCATATGTATTATTAAAATAATTATTGAGAAAAACCCTTTTTTAATTTAAACTTAAAAGGAGAATTTCTAAATGCTCTCTAACTAAACAATGATATGAGGAGTATAAAGGCAAAACTGGCAATCTCCAATTTACCAAATTTTACAGGAAAGACTAATTTATTATAATTCTGTGATCAAACAGGATAATTGAATGCTTTTTTTTTAAAGAATAAAGTGTTCTGCTCCTATATAGCTTAAAATGCATTCATATAGGTACCAGTATCTCTAATAAAACTTAAGTTATGATCTAGTAAAAATTTAAGATTGCCAGTTTTGCATCTAGCACAATGGAGATTGCCGGTTTTTAGCACCTGACACATGTTTTAAATTGAATGAATTGAAAATAGCTCATACAATTTTTTTCATAATTTTTATCGGGAGACTATTTTACTTGCATGAAAAATAATAGAAACTTGGCCTCAAATATTCAGTTCAAACTGGCTATCTGGTAATAGTTTTTCATGATAAATAATAATACATTTTTTTTTATAAAACTACTAATAATTTTAGGCTGATCTACAAATAGCTCATTCCTGAAAATTTTAGATTTGCTAAAAATATTTGAACAATTTGATTTAATATTTATATATAGGCAATATATTTTTATTGAAATTAACAAAATTAAATGTGTTGGTTTTTACTGAGAAAACTTAATCAATGGTAATTTACTGTAAACCTATCTTTGAAAATTTCTTTGACGTTATAATGCTTAATATGAGAAAGTTAGTGCGATTATGTTCTACCATTAATTTAAAATTCATAATCATATTTACTGTGGATAAAATTCATCGCTTGAACAGTATATCGACGTTTGTTTGAGAACAAGGATGCGGCCACGTATATAGGCTACTGTACGTTAATCTATGAGAAATGAATTGACCTGAAATAAATAATATAGCCAATGAATAAATAGATTTCATACATAAAAATGGTCAAACCACACTTTGGTTTATTTTACACTGTTTATTAGTTATTGGGAAAAAAATTAAAAATATAGCTCTTAATCTCACCTAGTCTCACTACCCACTATGTACTAATAACGATATTGTTATAGCGATGCGGAATATTTATTTGAAATAAATGTATTTGCACCGGCGCGTAGAGAGAGGGCAACGATCTAGGATAAACAAACATCAGTACACTTGACCAGGATTTTTTCTATCCCCAATCTTCCCAGCATCGGTGGTCCAGTTTATTGCGAGAACCGCGGTTTAGAATAGTAGAGAGCCAAAGTATGGAGAAAAAAATCTCAATCTCCCATTTTATCCTTTTAGAATTTTCTTGAAAGTCAAGCTAAAATAAATATCAAAAATTGAACCTAGCTAAGAGATTAACCAAATATTGCGATATTTTAATTTCCTAATATATTGATTTGTTTGTACCATTTTCTAAGGCTAACTGAATAGCTAAATATTTCTTGTATTTTGAAAAAAAAGGTAAAACAGATGATTCAATATATATTTATATATTAAACTTAGGATGAGAGTACTTTGCAAATTTCAATCAAGTATTTATTTTTTTGATTTTATTAAGCTAGATTAAGTTTCATATAATCGAAATGTTGCTTTTAATAACTGTAATTTTTGTTGCTCATAATTCTGCTAATAAAATACTAATTTTCTTATACTGTAATTTAGAGATTACTTCGACCAACATGTAATTCGACAGTGCCAATGAATTTAAATATTTAGGAACCAATTTAGATAGTAATAACGATATTTTATTGGAAATTAGGCAAAGAATAGGGTCTATGATGCTATTACTAGGTCAATAAGCTACCAGAATCTCGCCTGCTGTCAAAGAATGTAAAAATCAGAATATACCAAACAATAATTTTACCGGTTGTTCTCCATTGGCGTGAAAAGTGGTCTCTTACCTTACATGACGAAAGTAAAGTAGGTTTTTCGAAAACAAGGTGCTTAGGAAATAATTAATCCAAAGAGGAATGAGGCTATTGGAGAGTGGGTGTGGTTACATAATGATGAGTTCCATACCCTCTACTCATCACATGACATTGTTAGGATAATCAAATCTCGTAGATTACTGTGGGCAGAACATGCGGTGCGAATGGGAGAATCTAGAACTGTGTTCAGGGTGTTTATTTGCAAACCCATTGGTAATAGACCATTCCTAATGCCATTGAGTAAGTAAGTATATTTAACACGTTAAACCAATAATACTTTAATATTTAAAATTATGTCCATTAATTAATTAAATGTTCAATAAATATGTTAAGTTGGTTAGCTGATAGATATAACACAACTATATTTATTTCGTATATGTGAAGTCTTTTGAGAATAATTACACTATATTACCTATTTCCTTTGCGATATTATAAATTTAAATAAGTAATAAAGTATTTCATAGTAAATTTGAGATTTAAAACTTTGCATTCTGTTAGACAATAAAGTAGCATAAGTACATGAAAATGTCGTTATATTAGAATAATATAATAGCTGACTTTAAAAAAAGAATTTTAAAGTTTTCCAAATTACTATATTTATGCATCGTGTCTTTTTTTTAAATAGAAATAACCACCCTGAACAGCATTATACATTTGTATGCACAAATTATTTACTCACAAAATATTAATTAAAATAATATATACTGTCAATGCTAAACGGATATGAAATTTGACTTGAAGTTGTACTAAAATGTGGAAATAGCAATTAGGTATATTGAGTTCGTCGATGATATATTTAGCTGTGAACAGATAATCTATTTTTTCGAGGAGGATAATGGCAACCTAAAGCGTAAGAAAATTCGTAGATAAGCCTAAATCTACCATTAAAACAAATATTTCGTTTGCAGATAGCTAAAAAATATTCTATATATATAATTAATTAAATTCTACCACTGTCTGGTCTTTAAGTTATTTGAAATGATTAAAAAATTTTCGTCAAAATAAGTTTTTATTAAATTTTGGTTACCCTAAACTACAGCATATTTAAACTAATGAGCTCTGGATGAGGAAGGATGAATTTAAAATAGGTGCACTCTCATCGGCATGGAGGTGGTGAGTAATTGTTTCCAATATTAAATAATATAAGTTAACGGTATATGTTAATAATAGGCCTATAATTTGAATACGATTTTAAATAGAATCGAATCGACTATTTCGGTGAGTCTGGAGTAAAATTCAACTTTACCATTCAATATTAGGATAGTATTTGTACATACAGTTCCCATATTTATAGATTTCATAATAGATAGTAAAATTAAATCTCACATAAAATATAATTTATTATTAATATAAATACAAAACCCTACTAAACAGACCATTAAAAAGTTCATATATATATATATTATTAATGATAATTTACTGAATTTGTATACATGTATTATTTCAGTAAATGAATTATTCTGAAACAACTACTTTATTTAAGTTACAATTACATTGAAATACTGCTCTTTGGTATTTACTTTTTAGACTAATTTTGTATGTAAGGAGATCGCTATCGGACCATTTCTAACTTATTTTGTGAAAAAAAATAAACACCAGATAACAAACAATATGTTAATACTATACAATAAAAGTTCATTAAAATATTTAACACTAATTTAATTCTGTTTTTAAAGAGATTTAAACCACTGGCTCGAGATTAATAAAAACGAGGTGCTAAAAACTGATCTTATGAAAAATAGAAACTAATTATATTAAGTTAATAAAAAGATCACGTTAAAACTTAGATTCTAACCTTTAACACAGTTTATGCTCCAAATACGTTGAAGCAGTGTAAAGATTCTGGTGGCATTCGTCCAAATAGGAGCATCATCAGGCTACGGTACTTTTTTCGCCCAATAAACTAATCATTTTTGGCAAAAAAAAAATTAAAGGAAATAGATTTAAAGGTCAAGAGACCTTTCTTAAAGAGAATAGGATAGTTGAAAGAGCTAAAGAATCATGTTAAAAAAGGTATACCTTATATCATATTGATTGGGTACCTTCATTTTAATTCTAATATTTTTCATGTCGATGAACTCGTAAATTATATGTGTGAAAAAAAAGTACTGTAAATAGTAAAGTTAATAGCCATAAACTAAAATATAATTTATTTTTAGTTGAAATATTAATTATTATGTATTATAAAATGTATGACTCACATAATAACAAAAGTATAAATACATTAAAGTAAATGTTTTGTACTCTGCGTCTTACTTAAAGTCTGGGATAATCTAATATCCAAACTAATAAAAATGGGATGAGGAATGTAAACTTAAACTGAAACGTAGCCAAATATTCTTAGGAGAAGAGTGGAAAACCAATTAGTAAATAGCATAGCACATTCAGAACACCCATCTGATAATAGAATCCCAACATAGTCGACACAGGTAAACCAGACCAAGCGATGAGACTACTTTAGTCTGCGTGGCCAACGATGTGAGTATTGGTAACTAATACATGTAGTTATATTATTATTGTAAGCATATCTGATGCTTTAAAAACTTAAATACACTTTGTGAGTACACTAATACATTTTTAATATCAATTTGTTTGTGCAATACTAAATCAAATAGGACTAGGATGCATACATTACTAATGCAAATAAACCAGATTTATTATCTATATCTGCAGTTTTAATTAGTTACAGGTATATCAGAGTCAGGATTGATTCAATACACAAACAAATATCATGGCTGTAACCCTAACATTTCAAATTCACAAACTTTTCAAACCAGAATAGTACACGTGGTGGTAGTCGAGGGATGGAATGTATGAGAATCACAAAATATTTGTCCTCTGTTTTTGGGTCTGGGGATCGTATTCCGTTTAAATAAATTGGGGCTTTTCCTCCAAATGTGATTTTAACTCTGGTCTTCTCATACTCTTTCCGGGATAGTGTGTGCACAATTTCTCTAAGGAATTTCCTTTTATTTAATCTCCTTACAAACAACGTTTTTTAGAATAAACCTTTGTAATTTTTTGGTTAATCATACATTAAAAAGTAGAATTATATATGGTGTTCTAAATCATCAAAAGGTATTTTAAAACACTATATGCCAGAGTCTAGTAGGCCTATTTTAAATTATAAAATTGAATGAATACCAAATTAATATTTTCCTGCCCTTTATTAAATTTTATTCTTCATAAAAGAGACTGAATATATTGTATATATTTAAAAAAATCCACATGTCTAACTACTCGTTCGGGCTATTCATTCAACTAATTACACTAATTAAGTTCGAACTAAGGAGGTAGAATTTTGTGTGATTGTGCCTTATGTATTCGTCAAGGCAAAGTGGGAAACTTTTTTAAGAGAAGACAATTTTTTTATAACAGGTCAGAATTTGCCCCCTGACCTTCCCGTAAGCAGCAAGCTGGATTAAATAAGCTTGACGTTTAGTCCACGTTCCAGATGTAGGTAGTACGCAAGACAAACTGAACTTGAACATTTTCTATTGACAAATACACATTTTCAGGAGCATAGTTATTTTTAGTCTTTTAACTTAAATTTGACTGTTTAGTTAAATTATATTTTTAAGAATATTTGTAGGACTATGTTCAAAATTTACTTTCTTTGTCATCACAAATAATCGTTGCGAGACCCAAAAATATATATATATATATCTCATTCTTAACTTCCATTTTTTAAAGATAGTACCTTCACAACAATTCTTCAGGTAAGAATCGGATCACGATTACACTCAGAGTAATTAATGATCTTGAGTCCTTGTTTCTCGGACTAGCAAAGATAATATAAAGAGGTAAAAGACACCGCCCTATAGCATTTCAGTTCAGGTTCAACCGGTCTTGGGATTGGACGAGCGCGTACGACAATCTCATGACGTCAGAGAAGCTTCTCTGGGCGCCCACACTCCCAGCGCACTTGCGCAATGTTGGGTGGTACACTGGGAGCAAAAGCCGTCTCTGCCACACTTTGGCTAATGACGTCAGTCGAGGTATAAACAATTTCCATATCGTGTCGAGAGTGATGGGGTTCTAGAAGGTTGAGGATATTCCAAACAGCGATATTTGTCTCTTGACCCTTTCTACTCAAGATAAATCTGGAGGGGAGCAACAAAACATAGCACGATCCGCTGTGTGTTTGTATAATATATTTCTCGTACTCTGGAGCCTTAAAGAGCTGCCCACCCATCACTTCTGAGATGATTTATTTTTTAATACTTAGGAGATTTTTTTTTTTCTTCTCGTGGTCAAAACAGTAAATATATACATGGGATGATGTTTTGAAAAACATTTAATTTTTAGTAAGGGGAGATAATATGCTATGAACATAAGAAAAATTACAGAAGTTATATGTTTAGCAATATATTGCTTTGTAATTACTTGCACACAAGTTATTAATTTACAATTAAAATTTTTAATATTTCTTATGGAGTAAGTTGAATTTAATAAAGTTAACTTGAGAAAGAGACAAATAATTCACTAACTGATTAATGCATTATTTTATTTGGTCATTTATTGAATCACTTTGTCGTCTTCATTATTTTTTTAACACCGAGTCTTACTAACTATTCAGGCTATACGCATATATGATAATTACTCTAGTGAGGTATGAACAATAAAGGAAGCATTTTAGAGGTAATATACCCACATATGCTTGGAAGGAGAGTGGGAAACCACTCAGGAAAAAATTACAATCAGTGGACCCAACCAGAATTCAAAGCCCAACCTTCCCGTCATCAGCGGGCCAGTCCAACATGAGATTGACGCCTTGGACAGTTTGACCACTGTAGTGGGTTTCAATTAATTAAATACACCTTACTACATAAGCAGGAATAGAGCTTACCATTGTATTTTATCAATTTAACTGCCAAATGCGGAGCAAGTAGTTTCAATGAGATATTCTGCTAAACGATTATTTATTCAATCTTTTCAATACTCATAAATAATACTGAGTTTACTCTTTAGCTTGATCTTATTCGCTTGACATAATTAGGTAAAATAAAAAATATCAGTCGGTATTAAGCCTGTCTAGTAAAAATGGTATATTCCAGCCATTGTTATCCAGTCACTTGCTCTATCATCATAAGAACAATCAAATTTGAAATTTATTGCTATTACCGTCATTTGAGCTCTTCCAATAAATTAACCAGTAATATTTATTTGGTGCTTTACTGTAAGTTGCAAAGGATCTGCTTATATAAAATATTTCAAGGAGGTTTCTTACCCATTTCAACTTGGTAGTCAAGTGGTGATTAATGGTATATAAGTTGTCAAGGAGTACTAAACAATTTAGTGTCTTTATTATTTTATAGCAACTCCGCTAGTGGCAAAATCCGAAGCACTCGATTTCTCCTTTCTCCTAATGGTTCCGTGCTAGATTTGAACCAGAGATACTTGTAAGAAAAAGGGTAGAAGCTCTAACGCTCTTTGATGAAGCAAAGCGAGTTTGGTTACATTTTAATAAACACTTAATCATTATTTAATTATTTGGTGCATTTAAATTGAGATTTAAAAATGTCTGTTTTTATCAGCAGATGATTTACAAAAGAACTTAATGAGACAAAAGACATTGCACCTGGTCTCCCGGATAGTAATTCATTATTGGGCATAGGGAAGTCCCAATTTCACCAATAATAAAATTTCCATCAATGCTGAGAATCAAACTCGAGACCCTTAGCATAGAATATTAAACTGGTTCATATCCGATATATTTTCACTCTTTAAAATACCTTATGACGTAACAAATCACACTGTTCAATGTCAAATGATTGTTTTCTATTCATATAAAAATCCATCACTAGACAAAATGGATAATTGGTATGTTTAAAGAGTGATTATAGCTAATAACCATAATTGTAAGCTAATTTCAATGCACCTAAATTTCATGCTAAATTAACACAAACATGCATAAATAAATTACCACCCTATTCCAAATTTTATTTTTAAAATTCTTTCAACGGATGAATAATTTTTTTTCATAAAACTTTTTTCTAAATACTTATTTGTATTTTTTATAAATGTATATTTATGTTGTATCCGGAAGTTATAAATGCATCAACGTTGCGCCACTTGATTACTACCAAGATGAAATGGGTAAGAAACTTCCTTGGAATATATAAGCAGATCCTTTGTAACTTGCAGTAAATCGCGAAATAAATATTGCTGGTTAATTTAATCGAAGAGCTCAAATGAGTGTAGTAACAATAAGTATTAAATTTGATGGTTCCTATGATTATATAACAAGTGACTGGATAACAATGGTAGGCATATATTATTATTATATTTATTATTACTATTAGCACCGCGTCTTACTACCCGTTCGGGTTATACACAATTGCGCTAATGTGTAATGGTAGGGTGATTGCGAGATCACCATCCAACCCTATTTTGAAGCACATTAATCCAACCCCTTATCTGACACCCAACCTCCTTCATATCTAGCTTAACATTATATAATCTAATCGACGTTTTGTCCTACCAATGGGGCTTATTTCTTTAGGAATCCCCCAAAATATTTAGTATAAACGCCTATAATCAAGCATACGCACCACATGTTGTTATTATTACTAGCACCGCGTCTTACTACCCATTCGGTTTGTATGCACTTACGCTAATGTGTAATGGTAGGATGATTGTGAAATGAAATGGAGGACGTACAGTTTAACGTGGAATACGAACCACGGTGGAGGCCTGGCATTCCACACATTCACAAGTTGTGATTAGTACACGTCTTGTCAGAGGTGAAGGAAGGGTTTGGCAATTAGATAAATCTGTGGTGGGACCGAGGATTGAACCCCGGACACCCAGCACAGAAGTCTGACACATTACCCCTAGACCGCCGGATCCCCAGTTGCACCAAATGACATCCTGACCTCAGCATACGTGCTTTGACTATACTTAATATATTAATGAATTTACACATGCCATAACGTTATTGATTATGTATTTAGATCTCTTCTACAATATATTCATCTTGTTTTGGCCCAAATATATTTCTCAACACTTGGTTATAAGAGAATCTCAATTTATTCTCTTGATACTAAGTGAGATACTTCACTCCACATTCCTAAAGAAAAAACCGGTGTGATTATATTATATGTATGGTATCAGCCAGCCTAATATTTCAAGACAGAAGACGAGATAAAAATAGCTAGCCAACTGAATATTATAAATTATTGGCTACAAACAATACAGTATATTTTTGTCATTCTCTTGAATTTAATCCGTGTCTGTTAACTCAGTTCCAAATAATGTTACTTTGTCAACTTATTTAAAACGAATGTTGCCGCTCTCTATGAATCTACTCCTTTAGAATACAGGGTATCGATACACAGTTCTTTAATGTACTTGGTGTGATCCATATTTGCTCCTAAGCCAATTTCTATTCAGTTTTAAAACCAAATTTCTGCATGATGTTTAACTGTCGCCTTATAGTAGCCTAGAAAAACCACATAAACTACATTACTCCACTCAATGTAATGAGCCCAGAATTCTCTTTCAAGGGCCTAACTGCATGCTCAAGTGTAAAGTTATATAGTAGAAGATATATGGACTCTCCTTGTTTGAGACCAATGTGAGTTTAAAATTAATATGTTACGCTAGTTTATAAACGAAAGTTTCCCTGAATTTTCTTCAAACACATTTGAATAGTCTATAACATACTAATTTTTGAGCATTCTAAGTTCAACTGATATGTTGATAAATTTTTTGCCTTTTCTGGGATCATATGCCTTTCTAAAATAAATTAACAAATGTTAAAAGTGCCATTGAGTTCCCAAATTTTTCCAGGTTAATTTTATACTGAAAATCTGATCAAAGTTTGACCGATTATTTTTAAATTCCAACTAGTGCATGCCAATAACTTCGTATAATACTTACATATGTTGTCAATTTAGATGGAATGTGCAAAACAGATTTTGTAAATATATGCAAAAATTAAATACCCTTGTATTTATTGCAATCAGTTTGGTCTCAATTATTTTTCTGAGGGAAACTATTTTTGTTTTTTCAGATTAAAATGATAAGTTTGTCAAGCCTATTAAATACTGGCTTCCCACCTGTTTATATTAAGCATGCTATGGTTAAATTAAAATATGTGGCTTTTTAGTTATTTAATCTCACCTATTTTTACTTCAACTTCATCGAAGGTAGGTTCTAAATCCTCCATTTTAGCCGTCTGTGTTTCAATTTGTTCCACATATTATCTAACATTCACATTCAGTAAATAGGTTAAATGATATATTATACATCCATGAAAATAATGGTATAATCTGCAGGTAAATCATCATTCTTTCCTCTAGTCAAATTTGTTTTCTACTGGAATCCATTTTTGGTCTAAAATTATAATTATTACTTCTCATGTCAAAATATTTTATTTTTACTAGCCAAAAATGTTTTTGTTGTAAAAACTAAAAGAACTACTAACTTTGACTGGCGCTCTCTTCCATCCCACTTATATAATCTATCAAAGCATATTAGTATAATTTAAAGTGGAATGAAAATCATTTATACGTGCTCATAATTTACAACATATTGAGTAAAAAGGTTTAGGTTTATACAAACTAGATCTGAAAAAAAAACCAAACAATTTTTTTACAATTTTATTAAATTTTCATCATATCCAGAGTAAATATTTTTTTCCTGACTGTCATTATTTAACAACATGAAATTTAAAAAAATATTATTTTACTAATACCTTAACAAGTATTAATAGGAAGCTCCAATATAATATCGTAGGTTATTTTAGTGTTTTTTCGCCCTTTATCAAATTTTATTATTTTCTTGCAAAATGTTTTAAATATTTTATCTGATAGATAGTAAAACATTTATCTCCAAAGCACACTTGAAGATAAACTTAAATGTATTTAATTGAAATGGGCTATTAATTTCGCAATCCCATGAATAACTTAAAGCCCATAGGCAGACATTTTAAATCTATAGCTAGGGGATTGAAAGATTGTGCACTACTAAGTTTAAAAAATACCAAATTATATTATACCAAGAGATAAAAGTTTTAAACAAATGTTGGTTACAATTTCATTTTATATTGGCTTCGTAGATGATAATTTGTCGTCATTTCTTGGATGCTCATTAATAGTTAATAGTTTACAGATTTATCTGATTTTTCGGAGTGAATTAATTCTGTAAATTTTCTAACCCCTATTTCCCAGAGATTCATAAAAAATATTTTATGTCTAGTAAGCTATTGGTTTATTTAAAATATAATTCAAATTAAATAGGTTTTATTGATTAATAGTCCCTCGAACTTGCAAATTTAGTATCTCAAAGATTTGCTTGGATATGTTCAAAATTGGAGATATACACTTATGTAAAGTATATTCTCTACAAGTGATTTTCCCTGAAAAATTAGGTATGCCATTAATGTATGATGGTAAATTTGGCTTAAATAAGAACTGCCTATTTAAGAACATTCCTGGAAGCATGGTCACATACAACCCTTAGCCCGGCCCATGGAATACGTGGTGGTGAGAGCTTTATCAGTGTCCATATGGGTAGAAATTAACAAACAATTCCACGTAGGGGCGATGGGCAACTGCATCAACATTGTGGTAACATAACGGCTGCTGTAAGTTCAGTGGTGGCTAAGTTATATAAGTACCGAATGATAAGTGGTATATCGCGTTCCCCTGCTCAGGGCAACGTGGCTGGTACTGGCTGCAGTGGTATCAGGATCGACATGAAGCAAATAGAAAATTATACTCATGATGGTTCAAGATCAAACAGCCATGGGCCGTTGGGTGTGACTGCATGGAGTGGAAGTTTGGCCGTGGTTCTGTGGCGTGGATAGGAACAGGGAAAACATCCACACTATATTTTCTGTGAGAACTCCTTTGGTCAAAGAAACAAATCTAATTATCGCTCTTCCTAGGGTAAGACATTCTGAGGTAAGCTAGTCGCCCTTTCAGATCTCCGGATGGAGACTTCTTCAGGGGAGCTATCAACAAAGAACAATCATCAAATAAAACTTTCCCTTTCAGCATGGGAACATTGGTTAAAAGGACGATGAGAAGGGCTGGTAAATTTGAAAATTGACATGGAAAGTCGTGGTGTGAACATTGCCAGTTTAAGTGAGATCTGGTGGAAAAATCAAAGTGAAACAGTGTCTGGAAACTACACAATATAATATTAAATTGGAAAAAATGGAGAAAGAGGAGTGGCAATAGTAATTATAATGAAGTGGCGAAAAGTTTTAATAAAGTGATGTATTATAATTATAGATTAATGTTTGTGAAATAAAACTCCAAACAGTAGATATTTTGATAGTACAAGTGTGCATGCAAACAAACGACTACGTTGATGTTGAGGTACAAGAAATTTACTATGAAATTGAAGCAATTATTTAACTTTAAAGTGGAATGAAAGTGAATACCATTATTATGGGCGATTAAAAACAGAGTGGTTATGGGAAGTTGGGAGCAGAAGATCATAGGATAAATTACAGAGGGAAGATGCTCATCGAATTCTGACAGCGGAATGACCTGGTGGTTTCAAACATATGGTTCAAGAAACAGAAGACAAACCTAAACACATAGAAGAGCCCAGAAGACATCAGCATGAACCAACTAGACCAACTTGTCAAACAGCGATTCAGAAATGGAGTGAAGAATGTACATACATTGCCAGGTGCCAACATCAATTTGTACCACAACCTGCTGGTGGCGTTTATTGAAACTAGACTGAAGAGGATCAGGAAGACGAACAAGAGAAAAGCAAAGTGGGATTTATAAAAATGAAGAATCATGAGTGAGATTGTTTGAAACTCAATAGAAACATAAGGCTATTTGAGGTGACAGAAGAGAGTACAAGTACGGAAGGGAAGTGTAATAATGTTAAGAATCTTATTTTAAAAGTGCTTATTGACAATGTTAGAAAGGTGATGGGGAGCACAAGAAAGTCCTGGGTAGAAAGAAAAATGCTTGAGAAAAAGGAGCAAAAAAATCAAAATAATTGGGAAAGCGTTAGCAAAGAAGAATTCACGATGTTAAACAACGAGTTAAGGAGGGAAACAAATAAAACAAAGAAATACTATATAGAAAAGACATGCAATGAGATTTTCGAAATGAACGCAAATAAAAGGAAATGGGATGGAATGAAAACAAAGGTGTGCCAGAAATAGTAATAAAAAACCCCAAAGGTCAGATGGTGACGGATCATAAAGAGGTTCTTACAATTTGGGTGAGAAATATAGAAATAACTGTTTGACAACTAAAATCGACCAGGGAACATAGACGTNAGACGAGGTAGAGGAAGACTAAAAAAGACTCCACATTTTAAAGATTGAATTAGAGAGAGCCATAAAGGAAATGCAAAGAAGGAAAGCTGCTGGAGATTATGACATATCAGCTGACCTTCTGAAGGAACTGGGAAACAACGGATTAATGGCATTGACAAAACCTAGAAATAGAATATATGAAATAGGAGAATGGCCCAAGAAATTTCTAGACGTAGCCATAGTAGCTCTAAAGAATAGGAAACTAGCGAAGAAATACAATTACCACAGAACCATCAGCAATTGTGGACAGAATATTCAACAGGTTACTGGAACAGAAAATATAAAGAGTGATAGAAATATACATATTTGTATTAGGAAAAGAAAAAAGAACCAGAGATGCCATTGGAATGCCGAGAATAATTACAGAGAGATTGGTAGAAGTGAATGAAGTAATCTTAATTGGTTTCATCTTCTAGCAAAAGGCATTCGATAAAGTGAAATGGAAGAAATTGAATGAAATACCCAAGAATATCGATATCAACTGGTGGGACAGAAGCCTGATTGAAAACCTGTACCTAGCACAATGAGTCAAGGTAAGGCTGAATTATGGGGAGACCTCAAGCGTAGAAGATAGGAGGACGCAGCATAAAACAATAAAATAATCAAATTATCTAGCATGGCTGGCCAAATATAAAAAAGAGTTGCAGGAAATGATGTACCACCTGGTGGAGATAGGAATAATATTTGGCATGGATAGCATTGTAAATTCAAAAGTGATGGTGATTTCAAAATCGAAGAGCCACTGAAAATTAAAATTTGAATCCAGGAATTAGAAAACATAAAGCAGTTCAAGTATCTGGAAAGTCTTCTGATAAAGGATGCCTACTGCACCAATAAAATGAGGTTGAGGATCGCCATGATCAAGTAAACTTTCAAAGAGAAGAGGTTAATGCAGACCTTTAAGTCGAGTTGGAACAGAGTAAGAAACTGATGAAATGCTACATTTTGAGCATTGCACTGTATGGTGCAGAAACTTAGACGATTAGGAATAAAGAAAGTAAATACTTGAATACATATGAATCAGTCCCAAGACGAGTGGATAAGAAAAGAATAATTTTGAATATGATTCTTAGGTGCAAATCAATATGGATCGACACATCCTTCACATATTAGAAGGTTTGAGGGAAAGAAGAAAATTATGGGAACTGAAAGAGGAGGCAGACAAGGTACATTGGTGGTCTAAGCTTACTGACAAAAGGAATGGACCTGTCTTAAGAGAGAACACTTAATAATAACAATAAAATAATAAGAAATTTATTCAAAAGGTTTGAAGCCAATTTCAAGAAAATAATCTTTTTCTCTTTTCGCTCTTAAATAAATTAACATTAAACTTAGGTCTAGTTAAAAATAAATAAAATAAAAAATCTGGAAACCTCATGAAAACCCTATTGGCTATTCGATCGGTAAAACGATTTTGGCTCTACGATAAGATACAAACAGATTGAATTACGAAAATCACTTTTTCAGGTTTAGGGGGTTATTTAAATTTAAAATTCATTAATATTCCGAATTCGATAATTTTGAGTTCACAATACTTCCACTATCCTAGGGGTCATGAGGAAGATAATTACTAGTCAAAATACAACCAAATGGGCCTTAAATCCCGATCTTTCCCTTATATGCAGTCTTATCTATTGCGGGGTGACACCATGGATTAATGAACCACCGTAAAGGTTAGTAAATTTTTGAAATATCAATACAATATATTCATTGGGTTAAAATGAAGAAAAAATTCGGAAAAATTGAAATCTGACTAAATTGTAATTATAATTATTTATAATATAACCATATTTGAATGGATTTCAAATAAATGTACTACCCATGATATTATATTTTATAATGACTTTAAAATTGAGTTGATTTTTATTTTGTACCAAAGTATTTGTAAAAGAAGTACTAATATCAATTGAAAATTATAAGTCTTAATCCTTAGAGGTAAAATTAATGACTTATGCATAGTGGAAACCCTTTAATATAATTGAGATAGTTAATAAACTGTTTGTGTATAAAAGGCTTGATTTTTACACATTTTGGGTCATTCTGGTAAAGTAAATTCAGATCTTAAGAGCTAAGTACGCACATTACATGGAATGGGGTCCTCAAACTATAAAAAGTATTTCAAAAACGTTTATATAAATACGATTAAACTATTATGTTAAATAAAATATTGACCAAATATGTAAACGATTTTCATTCATGAATAATGCATTCAGCCCGTATTACATTACAGCCCTATCTTATAAGCACTACAGTGGAACCATTCAAACTAACCTTGCAACCTTCCTTAGTTATCAAAGGGTACTCTCACTCCCAACATTTTCATTAATTGTTTAATATTTCTAGTAGAAACATTTATAATTTACAAATATATTTAGATTCAAAGAGCTAAATTTGTAAAACCAAATATAATATGTGCAATGTAGACTAGGCTTTGTTTAATTTACAGTCAATAATTATCTTAAGAGTATTTATATTATTTATATATTATTCTCTTGCTGCTTAGTTCTGGCACAGCCTACCCACATTTGGTGAAATCAATAAGGTAAATTTGAGGTAAAGGGTATTTATAGGAAACCTCTAACAATATATTCGGCTTGGATCCAAACCACAACCTCCCCTCTACCAGCAAGCTAAACTTAACGAGCGTTACGTTTGATCCGTGTCCCAACCTATGCAGGCTATTTTCGTTCTTTTAACATACGTGACTGCCCATTTGTGTGGAGTATTTTGAACAGTATTGGTTAGTATTATTATTGAAAAGGAAGTGGATTAAAATTGACACTGAGATACATCATATTAAGGGCGTAGGTCTTATCTTGTCTTGTCTGCCTGTGACTTGCCGTCAGGGCTCGTAACACAGTTGTAGTGCTAATTAGACTCGTCCTGTTTTATACTCGTTCTCCACCCTTGAAAGGGTGTATTTTGTCTTGAATCCCATTTTTCTTATACTTACCAAATAGTAATTATGACAACAGCACGATGTAGGTAGTCTAAACATCGATTTACATTAATAAAGATGATTATAATATCAAAACAAATGTTAATTTATGAAACAAAATAGTTTAAGCATGAAATTAAATTACTTGAATCTCTTAGTACATCAATTACATATTTTGAATTAGTTGTTTTGGAAATAATATATTTAAATCTAAGCTTCTTCAAAGGTTAAATAAATTAATATTTTTAATAATTTCTAAATTATATCGATGTAAAAATAATAGCCATACAATGGTTGAATTTTGATGAAAGAAGTAAAAGGTTTATTGTTAGCTAAAAGTTGCAATGAAAGGGTGTTGTGTGAATTGCTGAGTACTTAGCCAGCTTAATTTGAAATCATGTGCAGATATAATTTGAATTTTAGATATCTATTCTATTATATTTAAAAAACTCTTTTTAATTGATGCATAAATTTATTTTAGAATTTTAGAATTCTTATTTTTAGTAAAGAATTAAATTATTTGTAGAGTGTGTACATCATGTTTAGTTAAATATTATATCTAACGTATCTATATCTGCGTATTAGATAGAATATGTAAGGCATTACTACACATAATACTCTAATACCTTTCGCTTGATAAATTATGTAAAAAATCTTTGAACATAGTATATCAATCTAATGAGGAATTTTGAGTTTTTCATTTGTATGTGCTTACAACGACTAGAATTTTTGGGTATAGTTATAAATTTATTTAATTTTCTAATAGTCCTATATTAGACATTAATATTCAATGACATAAATCTGTCAGGATAAAAAGTAAAATAGTAAGAATTTCAAGTAGCTAATGTGTTAATAGGTTTTTGAATGATATGTGTTTAAGAGAAGTCGTGTAATTGGTGTTATTGTACCTAAAATAATATAGTACACACTTTGAAACACGCATGACTCGAAATCAAGCTGTTTCTTATTAAAACATGATTTACTTGCTCTGATCCAATATTTATTTGAGAAATGTGTAAACAAAAAATTACCAATGGCCTAGTCTCAGGTGAAACGATTTTGAAAATCTATAAAATCTATATAAAACAAAAAATGTAGTTAAAAAAGTATTGTCAATATTTTTAAATACTCTTAAAAACGATTTGGCATATAATNCGTGTTTTTTGAAACATTGAAATGTGTAAAAAGAAAAGGGATTGGGGGGGGGGGGGGAATAATAATGATAGCCCCATGATTTTAGATGAGATGTATCCACAATTTAAAATTCTATTTAATCCCGAAATCTAGCTATAAAAAATAAATAAAATATGTGTCATTACTATCTATTCTCAAGGTCTTAACTGACTATTAAAACAACTTTTAGTTTAGGAGGTAGGCTAATATTAATCTCTGCAATTCATTTTTTTTCTTTCATAAAATGAGGTTTATAATATTTTTTAGCCCTACCTCCTTATTATCCATTAGAATAATATATTTTAACTAAAGGATATATGATTATATGTATTATTTGTTTGTGTGTGTATGTGTGATGTACTAAATCACAACTTAATACTAACTCACCATAGTTGAGAACATTTGCCCATTGCACCGAGAAAATATATTTATTTACATCTCACTTATGAGTAGCAGACCAATAGAACACAGACTCTTCTTTGGGACTTGGGCACATAGCATTTGTTGATTAAAACCATTGGTAGTATATTAAACTAATAAAACATTATTAAGATGTAATACACCAAATTATAAAATTTATAACATCTATTTAATTCAATTTTGGAGAATTAATTACCTACCAAAGTTTTGTTTATCATAATATTGGAAAAGAATTGGTATATTATTTGATGCTACCCTTAACTTATTTTCCAATACTTTATTTGTAGCTCATTTCCACTATTATTTATTATCTCATTAATATTGGTTTATTTGTTGACCTACTTTATATAAAGTTAAGAGTTTTCAAATTTTCTAATAATTTAAATCCACTTAAAAACAGTCTTGATGAAGTCAATGTGTATAGTTAGTTTTGTTTAGTTGATACTTTTGAAAAACCAACAAGTCGTACACCATCTTCTTATTCTAATTTTATACTTTAATATCTATAGTACCTTCTTCGGTGGCTGCATGGCCTAATGCACTACTCTCGCAGTAGAATATACTGCCGATGACGGGGAGAATGAGGTTTGAATCTCAGTCAGGTGTACTAAAGGTAGTGTTCAAAAATGGGTTTCCACGTTTCCTCCACGCAAATTCGGGTACGCTTCCTATAAATATAACCTCAATTATTCCTAAAACCATTAGCATAATTATTAAATAAGCGTATAGCTCGAACGAGTAGTAAGACGCGCAGCTAAATAAGAAGAAGAAATATTTATTGAGTTGAACTTCTTTCATGAACTTAATAGTTTGTATAATTGATTAATTTTTATAAGTTCATAAAAAAAGGGGTATTTTTAAATTTCAAAAAACTTCGTATTAATAATATAGACCACTGAATAATATTTTCATATATTAATGATGGGATAAGAGATTAATCTTTGGTTAGTATTTTATAGCCCACTTCTTCAAAATACTTTGTTTAGAAAAAATGATCAACTATAAGATTCACTTTTAAAAATCATATTACAATTTAATCCTAAGTATATAGTGTTGTATACCCTTTAAAAATTTGTTATTTTTTTAAAGTACCTATATTTTTGTTTTATTGCATTCAAAACTCAATAATGATGTTAAACCCTTTTAAGAATCATTAGCTCCCTCAAGCTTGTTTACATCCTATAATCAGCCCATAAAATAATATATTAATACAGATTTTAAAGGAAATCTGATGAATTTTATATTTATTCGACATTTTTGACACTAGTATCAATTATTTATTTAATTTTGTACTCTCAAGTTTATTTTATAGTATATAAAATATCAATACGTGTATCAATGTTCTTGGTGTTTCCATGTGACATGCTACATTAAAATTATATTTAAACATTTTAAGGTGATAGGTATCCTTGGATAGATGAATATTATATAGATGATCTAAATATATATCTTATTAATTTTGCTTCTACCAGAGTACTTATTATTAATATTACTAGGTGTTCTGTCTTACGAGAGGTCCCTTCCTCTTGTCAGTGAACTTAGACCGTCAATGCTCCCTTTCATCTGCCTCCTCCTTCAGCTTTCAGAATGTTCTTCTTTCTTCAAGTCATCTATTATTTGAATACTCCTATTTTCTATTCCTATTTCCCTCCGCCTTTTCTTCTATGACATCGTGCAAAAGACAGTTCCTCCTAAAGATGTGTCCGATCCAGTTTGCTTTGCGTCGAAGAATCACATCCAAAATGGTTCTCTTCTCTCACTCTTCTTAGGACATCTACATTTTTCACCCTGTCTATCTACTTAAGCTTCACAAGTCTTCTCCAGCACCACATTTCAAAGCTCTCCAAGTATTTCTTTTCCATATTCCTAAGAGTCGAAGTTTCTTCTCCATACAGTAAAATGCTCCAAACGTAGCATTTCATCAGTTTTTTCCTTAGTTCCAAATTCAACTTGCTGGTCAGCAGTAACCTCTGATTGTTGAAAGCTTCCTTGGCCTTGGCGATCCTCGACCTAATTTCTTTAGTGCAGTAGGCATTATTTGTCGGCTAACTTTAAAGGTACTTGAACTACTCTCTGTTTTCCAACTCCTGGTTATCAATTTTGATTTTCAGTGGTTTTTCATTTTTTGAAATCACCATCACTTTTAACTTATCAATGTTGATCTACATGCCATATCTTTTCCCTATCTCCATTAGTTGGTCCATTACGTCGTGCAACTCTTTAATTATGGCCAGCAATGCTAGATCATCTGCGTATTTTATTGTGTTGACGATGCATCCTCCTATTCTGAAATTGCCACGTCCCTGAAGGGATTCCCTGACCAGCCACTCGCCATACAAGTTGAACAGACTAGGAGGTCACTAGGTGACAAACAACATTCCTGTCTCACTCCTCTTCCTATCTCCACGCTGTTGCTCTCTGCATCACTCAGCCTTGCCTTCACTCACTGTCTTAGGTACACGCTTGCAATCGGTTTTCAGTTCCTCCCATTGATGCCAATATTCTTGAGTTTTTTCATCATTTTCTTCCATTTCACTTTATCTAACGCATTTTACCAGTAAATGAAACCAATCTAGACTTCTTCCTTGACTTCCAGCATATTCTATGAAATTATTCTCAGAATACCAATGGCATTTCTGGTTCCATTTCCTTTTCTGAATTCAAATTAGTTTTCTGCCATTTTCATTTTTTATTTTCTGTTCAAGTCGCCTGTTGAGTATTCTTGCCACGGTCTTCCTAACATGAGAAATGAGGTTGATGGTTCTGTGGTCACTGGATTTTTGACTTGCTTCTTCTTATTTATAGCCATCATGGGTACGTCTAGAAAGTCCTTGGTACATTCTCCTGTTTCGCTGATCCAATCAAAAAAAATTGTCAGATCCATTAATTCAGTGTTTCCCAGTTCCTTCAAAAGGTCAGCTGGTATGTAGTCATCTCCAACAGCTTTGCCTTCTTCACATATCCTTTATGTATCTCTCCACTTAAAATGCTGGGTGCTTTTTCATCATCCTCTACTTCTTATTTTAATTCGATCTCTATGTTTCCTGGTCGATTTTCCTTTTCGTACAATACTTCTATATACCATTCCCAAATCAAAAGAGCCTCTTTAGGATCAGTCACCATATGTCCTTTGAGATTTTCTATTCCTATATTTCGCACACCTTTGTTTTCATTCCTTCTCAGTTCCTTTGCTTTCTGGCACATGAGGACATACCTTCCTTTCCTTCATTTAAATAATAACGTCAATTTCATCGTATATTTCTTCAACCTCGACATCATCGTGGTTTATTCTTGGCATGTAGGGCCTACACTTATTATATCAAAATATCCACTGGCTCAGCGTTTAATTACACAAATATAAATCTCTCACTATGACACTCACTTTACGACATTTTCAACATTTCATTTTTTATCATTATTGCCATTCCTTTTTCCAGAATAGAACATTGTAAAATTTCCAGAAACTATTTTATCTTAATCTTTTCACCGGACTTCCCTTGAACCCTAAATGTTCACACCACACTTTTCCATTTCAATTTTCAAATTTTCCAGTTCCCCAGCCCTATCATCATCCTAAGACTCCATGTCTCTATGGCGAAAGTTAAAGTTTTATTTGATGATACTTTGTTGATCACCACTCCTAAGTAGTTCCCGCCCGGAGATCCTAAAGGGGGACTAGTTTATCTCCGTAACTTTTTAGTCCAGGAAGAGCAATCATTGGTTTTGTTCCCTTGAAAAAAGGGGTTTCCAGGGAAAAGATAGTGTGACACCTTCCTCTTTCCTATCCACACCACAGCTCCTCGGCCGAGCTACCACTGGAGTACTTACAATGATTATATTTGGTTTAAATCCTCAAATTTGCTAAAAATAATTACATTTTCTACTCTTCAATAATTTGCAACAATTTTTATAGCTTTATCAACTACTTTAAATCACCCGCTTCGGTGGCTACGTGGTCTAACCCACTACTCTCACAGTAGACTAGATTGCCGATGACGGGGAGATTGAGGTTTGAATCTCATTTGGGTGTACTAAAGGTTGTTTTCTAAAATGGGTTTACACTCTCCCTCAACGAAAATTCGGCTACACATCCTGTAAATAAAACCTACCTAATTTCTATAACCATTAACCACACTAGCGTACAGGCGTATAACTCAAATGATTCGTAAGACGTGGTGCTAAAATAAAATACTTTAAATTATTTATTTCAATTTTAATGTTTTTATAAAAACGGTCTAGCCGCTCTTGTAAAAAATGCATGGATGATATTGTAATTAATGTTACAGGAATCAAAGACTTTATGTTACTTTTAGATTTACAGACACACCCACAATTTTTCATTTGTTGAAAATGTGGACATCACTTTTTTTCTATTTTTAAGCCCCATTTCACTAATTGTTTTGAGTAAACGCGTACATATTAGTTTTAAAAATATGGTAGTGTAGGTAAATATATAATATATAGGAAATGATGTCGTATATGCTTGTAGGGAGCGTGGAAAGCTATTTATTAAAAGAACATACTCAGTTTACCTACCCAAACTTATGGTCCCCGGTGGCCATACCAAATGAGATTAAAATATAGACCACGTACTCAGTCAAAAGTGTCTTAAATTATAGACAGAATAAATTGTGTACTAGTTCAAACTTTCTTACCGCACCCACCCTCTCTCCTCCTTAACTACACGCACTGTAAACAAAATACGACAGAGAAAGATTGTGAAATATTTAGTGCTGGCTGACGATCCAAGTAGATAGGTAGTGAGTGAACGAAGCTGTATTACTGCTTATGTAAAAACACGAGCGCAATTTTGCGAACTTTTAACGTATACATAATTATGTTGACACTAATACTATTTAAACTTAATAATTGTAAATTAAATTTTTATGTTGTAACTAACATTATATGAGAATGAGCCTAAACTATTTTAGGTGATTATTTTATGTTAAAACCGTATTTATTTTATTTATAATAAATTGTAAAAAAGAGATTTTACCCAATTCAGTATTCATGTCTTAAACGATTTAAATAAAGGGCTGTTTTGGGCAATGTTAAGAAACTTAAATATTTAAATTTTGGCATATTTTTCTGCCGGCAAAATGTTATATTGTAGTTAGTTTTAAGTAATAAATGTAATTTTTTGTTGCTTTAGCTTTATATATTTTTTGAATATTGTAAAACAAGAAATAGTATTTATTTATTGTGTTTAGCTTAAGTTTTCCAATATTAGCCCCGAAAGTGTTTGCACATTTTAAATAAAGAAAAACATTTTGGGTTTTTCAAAGTTGTACAGTAATGGTAAAAGGTTTTTGGAATTTGTAGAATATTAATAATTATTAAATAAAGAAAAATATTTTGGGTTGGTCAAAGTTGTACAGTAATTATTGTCATAGGGTTTTGGACTTTGTAGAATATTAATAATTAGCTCCACTCACCTGTTTCGCCTTAATAGGTACCAGTTATATATAATAAATAATATATGTGATTGATTTTGTCATAAATTAATTTATCTAGGCCAATCTTTTATTACAAAACAAGACCGTCTATAATACTAGAAAAAATAAATTTGTTTAATTCCCTTGGAAATTTTTTTCTGCAATATTAGTGTATATTATTCACATTGATGATTTAGTTTTGTTTTATATAAATAGGTAAGGGGTTAAATTACATTATTAAAAATGTTGGACTTTAGCCTTACCTAAACCCACTAAAAGTACATTGGAGTGGTATCGTATGAAACATGAACTTATTAGCAAGAGACAAATATTATTTTAGTGAGTTACTGCAAAAGTGTGTTCAATTAATACAAATGGGAGATATTAGCTTATATAAAAAGCTAATAGGAGCCCACATCCACATCCCACTCTAATGTGCCGATATTGCTATGAGGTGATACGAGCTTAGCTCCCCACTATCTCCTTATGGGCCACTACTGTTATGAGGTGATACGAGTCCACATCCACATCCCACTATAATGGCCGATATTGCTATGAGGTGATACGAGCTTAGCTCCCCACTATCTCCTTATGGGCCACTACTGCTGTGAGGTGATACGAGTCCACTTCTACATTCCCCTCTATGGCCGCTATCACTATGTGATAATGCCATCCCCTCACCATCACCCCCCTTAAGGGCCACTCTTGGTATGGGTTAATACGATCAAACTTATGTATGGTTCCTAGGTAAAAAATGTCTGCAGCTATAGACCTGTCGTGGCTATTCTATTATCCTACAAGACTTCAGCCTCTGCTGTGAGCCAGTAAGAGACGTTGGTCGCTCCGAACCTAGCGTTGTAAATCGTCACAAACATGTCCACTTTCAATCCTTAGTGATATCATAAGATTATGTGTATTATAATTTATTGGGTTAGCAACGATGACAACTGCTCAATTCAAAAACCTTACAGTGTTGGGAAAAGGACTAACATCAAACATAAACATCTTAAATGATGTAGTAGTTGGCTTGGCTCTGTTCAATTCATAAACTATGAATCTTCACTAATTTAGGATGCAATATATATTACTACACTCTCTACGAAAATTCTGATGCATATTTCTCACACTTCACATATTCATGAGACTTTATAAACATGTACAGCTTAGTGGGAAAATGAACTAGGATGAATAAAATAATACCTATTTTATCAATAATGTTTTAAGGACATCCATTCCCATCTTTCCTTATGCGTATATTATAAAATATAATAATTACCTTGACCCATCATCTTAGAGAAGAATTGTCTAAGATTAATAAAGGAATATACATTTAATCAATTCTCTATTTAATGTAAAAACATTCTTTCAGCACATCCCCATTGATTACTATGCATATATTATAAACATTAATAACCTTGGACCATCATCTTAGAGAAATAATGAACTAAGACAAATAAAATGGATTTAATCAATATTCTCCTAAATAATAAAAACCCTTTCAGATCATGTTCCTTGACCCTTACGTGTACTTTCTAACCATAAATATTATTCACTTCTCATATTAGAGGAATAATGAAGTAAGATGAATATTATTATATGCATAATATATAATTCATGGTTGTAAGAACAGAAGATGCAATTAATAAAACCTTTTTCCCTCTACAGTTTCCTCCACCCAAATTCTCCCTGACAAGTAACAGTGGGAAAGCTAACACTGTAATGTTCAATTTTTGAATCCATAACGCTGAATTGTCTACCTCCGCCCTACTCCTATATACTAACCTCTTACCATCTCTTACCCTGATATGTGGGCGCCATATTTCTGGTGTCCCAACCCTCCAGTCCAAAACGGTGTATTTTAACCTCTTAAAATTTACAAATTTCATCCTTAATTTCTAATGCTGTTGTGTACATTACACTTTCCATCTTTGAAAATAATGCTTTTGAATAATATTAAATATANATTATTCAAAAGCATTATTTTCATAGATGGAGAGTGTAATGTATACAACATACACACACACACACACACAGGATGGGGCATTTAAAGCGTTACAAGCTTGTTTCTCGGAAACCACACATTTTAGAGAAAAAGTCTATATACAAAAGTTGTTTGGTGTTGAGGGAAAAACGATTTTTTTTTTCATTTGGTGGACTGCTTCAAGTTCATTTCGAGGTCAACTTTGTTATTTTGAATGGGAGCATGTATTTTTTACTACGAAATATTATTCTACGCAAAAAAAAAGCAACATTTGTCAGATACATTTATTTGTGTATCTTCAATTTTCAATGATATTTATCAAAACAAAGCATAGATATTATCTGTGAAATCAGAGGTCAGACGTCATGTGTTATGTGTTTGATTTAATGTCGGTTAAATGCTCCAAGTGCTCAACGTCTATGTTAATAGTTTAGTCCTCATGTGTACAGTCTCCAGCTCAGATATGTTAGTGTAATTATTTTGTTCGCTTTAGTTGCTCTTTTAAGCTCGTCATCAAAAATAGCTTTTTCAATGTAAAAGTGTGACAAATGTTCTAATTTATTTATTTTACAAAAGTTTTCTGATAAACGTCTGAATCCTTGCGAATCGTTTGCGACTTTTTAAAATTCTTTTCGAAATGAATGTATTTGAACAGGCATTTAATATGTTTATGATTTTGGTTAAATGTAGGGGAAAATACATAGAGACTGCTCACATATTTAATAAATGTTTTCTAAATCAACCAACTAAGTCTCATTTAGCATTTTTTCGTCTAAAGAAAGGGTTTCTTCTTAACGGCTGTCTTAAAGCGAAGTGGAAATAACAGCCAACAGTTTCAAACGAAGAAAATTCAACAAATTATCTAGAATAAGTTAGATTAAACCTGCACGTAAGTAGCCGAAAGTTTTGAGAGAGTGTGGTCTAAGTAGAGGATCTGTTCTAAGAATTTTGCATAGTCACAAGTTTTATTCTTATCATATTTCTCTACATAAAGACTTGAATGGAAACGATCTTGCTAATCGCGTAGATTTTTGCAATTGCATACTTAGAGCAACGGAATTAAATCAATTTTTTAAGTTCAATTTGATGTTATCAGATGAAGCTTCATTAACAAACACTAGACAGGTAAACAGATACAACATGCATTACTGGGCTGATACAAATTCACATTGAATGTTAACTGTTCCTCACCAACACCAATGGACCTTAATATTTGGTGTGGTATTGTCGGAGATTACATCATCGGTCCTCATATTTTCTACAGTCTTTTAAGGGCAAATATCTGCAAAATTTATGATAAATATTATTCCACAATTATTTGAGGAAAAACCATAAAATGTTAGAAGGAATATGTGGGTACAGCACGATGGAGCCCCACCATATGATGCAATGTGTGCTCGACTAGTGTTGAACGAAATGTTTCCTGGAAGGTGGATAGCTCGAGGAGGACCTGTTAACTGGCAGGCTCGTTCTCCGGAACTTACACCAATGGATTTATTTTTCTTCGAAGCTTTGTCAAAGAGCGCGTGTTGTCAACTGCACCCACTAGACCCAAAGACATGAAAGAAAGGATTCATCGAGTCTGTGCAGAAACTATCCCAGGTATGTTAGCTAGCATTCGGGAGTGTTTTCGTAAAAGAAATGTAAAATGATTTGAGGTTGAAGGACATCATTTTGAACTCATTCAATAAATATTGTTTTAAATGTTGTTGTTTCACTTCTGTACGCGCTTATTACTGCATAGTACCAAATATATAACGTTCATTTAACTTTGACATTTGTCACAAAATATGTAAAAAAGTAAGTGTTATTATGAGAAATGAAAGCAACTTGAGTCCAAGAAACTTCTCTCTACGATCTATGATTTCTAAGATGACTTGTGTGCTTTGTTTTAGTAGATATCTTTGAAAATTGAAACTATAAAAATAAATGTTTCAGACAAAAGTTGCTTGTTGTTTTGCGTATGATTAAATTCCCTAATAAAAATACACGTTTCTATTTGAAATAACGAAGTTGAACTTGAAATGACCTTGAATCAGTCCACCAAATAAAAAAATAAGAAACACTATTTGATTTCACCTCAAAATCAAACAGCTCTTGTCTTGACACTCTATCTATAAAATGCGTGGTTTTTTAGAAACAACTTGTAACACTTTAAATGCCCCACCCGTTATATACCTTTTCATTCTTGAACATACTTATTATGTAATAATATTAAGACCAAATTATTAATCCCAGGTTGTATGTAAAGGATAAATAATTGATAAAACCTTCTACCCTAACACATAAACCCGCTCATCACTCCACCTAAATCACAATCCTTCTGCTCACGTGACTTTATTTAACCCCACATCTCCTAATTTGAGAAAGGACCTTTCCCATTCATTGGGACAGATTCTGACAGTCATGCCGACCTAAATCTCTACTGTTGACCAGCTACACAACACAGATTTCTATGGCGTGAACTTGTTCAGATGATCTCTTGTCAGATTTGGAAAATGAACTCTATGAAAAGCCAACCCTCATGCCAAAGCTTCCTGCATTTTATTGCTAAACTTTTAATCATCTCTTTATTATCATGAATCATGACATGACATCTTACTACATCTAGCCATTCTTCATAAATAAAACTTTGAGAACATAAGATAATATTTTATAAATCATTCCATACATCACACAAGATTGTAGCTCTAACAAATTTATAACATACGTGGTACTTCTTCATTGATTGATACATGTAATTTATATGATCAGACTTGATTATAGACATATCATAATATCTTATAAAAGTTAATATAATATAATAATGCAAGCTAACAATAATACTTTGGGCGAGAACATGACGACTCAGTCTTCCAAGTTTCAACAAAATACAATCAAGCAAGATGGCTGTTTTAGTTCAAGTTGACGGGTTATGACTATCTTGCTTACTAACATCCAGATTTAAGGGTGAAAGACCGTTTCGCTGGATTGATATGATCTAATGTTTAATCGATCGTTAAACACAACTACTGTATTAAAATGAGACCGACCAATAATAAGCATGTTAGCCCTCTCCAAATGAAACTGCATCGGACAAGTTTAAACTTAGAGATATTATTTATTCACGCAAGTCATTTATTCTTCCTTTAAGATGATAAGAGAAGTATTATCAGATTAGCAAGGGGAACCGATTCCAGCTTCGTAATTAACTTTAAAGAGGAGGCGTATAGTATAATATATAACACATTTCATAAAAATATATAAAGAAGGTTGTATTATTTGTAACGGTATGAAGAAGCCAGTGTTGTTAAGAAACTTCACCAATTTAGATTATAGTCTCACAGCACTGACATATAGAAATCCGGCTACCGCATGTTAAGGTTGTCTGTCTCTAATCATGCATGATGAATGACTCCAAATGAATTATGAATTGTATGATCAATGACAGATTATCAAATGTATACTAAGTATGATACATTACATCACTGGAGGATGGTCAAACCCTAACATATAAAGATTTTGAACCAAATTGCTGAAGCCATTTTTTAATATTCAAATTAAATAAAACAGTCATCAGTAAACTACCCATAACCGAATTTCCCCCCAAAAAACAAGAAGACAGCTTTATTTGTCAAATTTATGTCAAACATTCCTCAGATATACATTTTAATCAGAATCATAATAACCATTTTCAAAATAACTTTAATTTTCCAAAATCAGTCATCAATAAGCGACCCTTTATCGTATTTTTACCCAAAACCAAGTATGCAGGTTTATGTGTCATGTCAAACTCTCCCAAGATACACATTTTTAACCAAATAGTTTTAAAATACTACAGAAATTTTAAAAAAAGGTCATCCCTAAACTACCCGTTGGCTAAATGAGTTTTTATACCAAAAACAAATATACAATAATAGTGTTATGTCAAACATTCCCACGATACCCATTTGGAAGCAAATCAAATTTGGTCATTTGTGCAAATTTTGAAGTTTTCGGAAAATCAATGTTCTGTTAGGTACCCATAAATTAGTTTTTACCTATAAAGTGATTATGTATTGTTTTTGTCATAACACACCATCTCCAGATATACATTTTTAACAAAATCATTGAAGCTATTTTTTAAATATTTCAAATTTAAAAAAATTTCCCATCGGTTTACTACTCTTACGAAACTTTGCTCAAAAACAAATTATACAGTTCTTTTTGTCACGTCAAAATATCAAGGAATTGCATTTTTAACCAAACCGTTAGAGCCATTTTCGAAATATTTGGAATCCAAAAAAATCTCTCTTCAGAAAACTACCCTTAATTTGAGGGCTAGGGTCAAAATCTAAAAAAAATTTCAAGTACAGCCCTGCAAAACCTAAATGTTAAGATTAAAAAGGTCATTTAACGCCTTAGTATCCTTAAACCGGGACAGACAGACAGAATTGTTAGATACACTTTTTAGGGTTCGTGTTCACATAAAACGTAAAGATTCGTCATAAGCTCGAGACAAATTTTTTCACGATCACAATACTTTCTCTTAATATGAGAAAGTAAAATAAATTATAGAGTGCACCGCCCAGATTTACTCTCTCTTTAAACCTAAATTAAATACATTTACTATAAGCTAGTAAAATTTTCTAAACGAAATAATTAAACTGTAGCGGAAAAGCTCTACCAAAGAACATCTAGCTTGTTACAAAAAAATTTAGAGAATAGGAATATCTCTGTTCACCAAAAAGAATATGCTTATAGTTCAGAAAATATTGGTATTAATAAGAATATATTCCAGATTCAAATAGTTTTGATTTAAAGAGTACTGCAACTTAACAATAATAAGTTATTTCGTCTCTCATAAAGTTGAGGATATATTATCAAAATTGGAAGTTTCTGTTTATGGTATGTGCCTTTGAAGTCTAATTCTTGGGAAAACCAGAATTGTGATTATTTTATAATGTTAAACAACGCCTGGATATAAAATATTACTAAAATTCAACATTTAAAAAACCCTCTAAATAAATCTTTAGTAACGAGTGAAGAAATATAAGTTAAGACTTAGTTGTTGTTATTTAAAGAATTCAGAAAAATATGATTTAAATTTTTAGATTTTATAAATCTGAATACTAATGAAAAACTCTATAAAACTGAAAACCCTGGACAAGATATTTATAATCTTGGAATATCAATTATAACAAATTTTAATATTGTTAAAATATTTCATTGACTCAATAAGAGGGGCATTTAAAAGAGTCAGATGGTCAAACTATCATTAATAATTAATTAATGAAGCGGATCTTGAAAAAATTGATTTTTTCACTTTCTTCCCTTCAGTTACATACCCTTAATTTAAGAGCTATATAACCCGCCTCGGTGGCATTGTTGGCTGACGTACTAGATTCATGTTAGCTAGGCTGCCAAGTACGGGGAGATCAAGGTTCGAATTTTGGTCGGGTGAACTGTGGGTGGTTTTTCCTAAATTATTTTCCACTCTCACTCCATGAAAATGCAAGTTAATTTCCTATAAATTCAACCTTCCCAATTCCTAAAACCCATTAGAGTAATTAGTACTTAAGCTTGTAATCCAAACGGATAGTAAGACGTGGTGCTAAATAAATAAGAATAAATAAATAAGAGCTCTATATCTAATTCCAAAAAAAACCTCAGAGGGACCTTATGAAAACCCTAGATACCAAGTTAAAGCCCAATCGGTAAATGGATTTTGGATCTATTTCGAATTACCAAAAGACAAATGGCATCGCAAAAACGACTTTTTCGGTTTCAGGGGTTCTTAAAACGTTGACATTTACCAAAATATTGAGTTCGATTTTTTATTTTTTTTCACGATCACAATTTTTCTCTCTTCGAGGTTTTGAGAAAAAGTGAAACTGAATAAAATCTTTTTAGTGGATTTTTAATAAAATTATCTATTGATCAATTTAATTGTGATTATAAATATTTACTAAGACATAAAAATACATTTTTTTGTTGCAAATACTCATTATCCTTTAGTAATTAATTTGTTAATATTATTACTGTTTAAATAAATTAAATTCATATTCTTTCTTCAAGTTTCTCAAATGTATCTCAAATGTGTCTTGATTCACGTATTTATTACAATTATAGCCTTTTTTTTTTACCCATATGAACAATTGTAGAAAGATGGTGAGAATTCTGTAGTTTAAAAAAGATTCAAAATAAATAAATATTTAATTTAAAAACTAATAGTTTGAAAGTAATATGATCAAAGTTAGCAATGAAGCAGAAAGAAATATTTTTAATAATTAGAAATGGTTTTATTTCGATAGTTACAAAGGCCTATTTCTAAAAAAATTCAAGAAAGAACGATAACCTTTCAATTCTTTGTATATATCTTGTAAAATAAGAGTTTTATCAAAAAAGTCAGAATAATTTTTAAAGCTTATTTAATTTCCTTTTTTTTTTCTACTATTTTATACAGTACATCAAATGAGATCTTGAACAATTTAGTATAAGAAATCTTAATTTTCATTACAAAAATTAATAGTACGACACAATCGCACAAACCTTTTATATTGTGTATTAACAAATATAGCTTCGAAGAAAACTTTGAAAAGTAGGTTTTTAGTAAAATATTTAAAAAAAAGTTTTACTCATAAAACCATTATGATAACCTTGTTATTCACAATATTCACTATTTATATATTAATTTCAAATGAAAATGTTAAAATATATTTAAAAAATTAAAAATTAAATAATAAAATTTTTAACTACCATAATATTTTTGGATTCAAAACGATTTGATTGATTTTGTTCAAACTTGATATTAAATACTATAGGGCTAATCCATAAAAAAATTTAGCCCAGTCTTTCAATTAAGGGAAGATTACTGATATGTAATTTTTGAAATTGGCTCCAACAAATTTCTATAAATTGAAAAATGACACCTGGACACGGGAATCGAAACTGGGACATTTGGCTTATTGCGCCAATGCTCTACAACTGAGCTATCCAGGAGTCGTCCCGTGCTCAGGGTCATTCTTCACTCATATTTTAAGGCAGAGTCTATAATGAACGTGCGGAAAATCGTCAGCTTTATTCACGAGCCATCAGATAACGCAGCCATTTTCGACTCGGTAGTTGACTTGTTACTGCCACTCGTACAATTATTATTATAACTATACGGATAATATTAAGAATCAAATAGCCGAAGATGTTATTAATTTTAGAGAGGAATTCACCATCTAGATATCATATTCTGAAAATTTAAAAATGGTCCCGGGTTCGATTCTCGTGTCCAGGTGTTATTTTTCAATTTACAGAATATGATATCTATATGGTGAATTCCTCTCTAAAATTAATAACAGCTTCGGCTATTTTATTCCAACAATTTCATTTAAAAGGCATTTTTAGGATTTGTTTGATATGAAAAATAGAACTATATAAATGGATTCCAAATAAAAATTCTTTGAAGTGTATTTTATTGACGACAGAATTTTTAAAAACCTGAAATATTTTAAAAATGGTTCCAAATGAATATATTGGTAGTGTTTGACATAACAAATAAGAGTGTTAACTTGTTTTGGGGCTAAAAACAAATTTATGGGTAGTTTATTGAAAACTGATAATTACAAAACTTGAAATATTTTTCAAATAGCTCTAACGATTTGGTTCCAAATAGTTTTATTGGAAGTGTTTGACATAACAAATAGCATTGTTTACTTGTTTTTGGGGTACAAACTCAGTTTTGGGTAGCTTACAAATAACCGATTTATATCAAACTTGAAATATTTTAAAAATGGCTTTACCGATTTGGTTCCAAATGAATAGATTTTGAATGGTTTACATGACTGTTAACACTGTATTTTGGTTTTTTGGTTAAAAACTCATTTATGGGTAGTTGACTGAGGTATGATTTTTTTTAAACTAAAAATATTTTTAAAATGGCCAAACCGATTTGGTCCCAAATAGGTATTTTGGCAATGTCTGACATGTCGATTAACCTAGTATACTTTGTTGTGGGCAAAATTCAATAAAGGATCTTTTACTGAATGGTGATCTTTGAAAACTCAAATTATTTTAAAAATTGTTATAATGAAGTTGCTTAAAATGTATATATGGGAATTGCTTGATATGAACATGACAAATAAATCAGTATACTTGTTTTGGGGGAACATTTTGCCTTTAGTGGTATACTATTAATATTTTTTAAATAATAATTTTTTTTTAAATGGCTTTAACGATTTGGTTCAAAATAGGTATCAAGAGACTATTTAACGTATCAATAATAATGTATCTTTATTAAAAATAAATCAATTTAAGGGTAGTTTACTTACAACGAATTATTGAAAATTTGAATGTCCTGGAAATTGACCTTGAATAGTGAATTCAAAATGAGAATCTATTGATTACTTTTCATTATAAATAATGATATATTTGAATTTTTACAAATAAAAAATAATTGTATGGTAGTTTACAGTTAATTATATTTAAAAATTTGAATTTTATCTAATATATTTGAATGACTTGCCTTAATTTATTTTAAGATTGATAATTGTGATTAACAAGATGGTGAGCTTTTTTTATGTGTAACATTTATTTAAGGGAACAAAAGCTTACTAAAAACTTTTTTTTGAAAATTTTCTTCAAAACTACTATACACAATATGTGAATGTTAGTTCGATTGTGTGGTACCATTTATTTTACGTAAAATCCTTTGTTTTTGAGAAAAATGCAATAAACGCGAATACAATTTGGCCTTGTGAAGATACGCAAAATAATATAAATCTAAAGAATGCTCTATCTCGTTAATTTTTTACAGTAGTGCAAAAAATAAAAAGGTAAATAAAAGGAAACCGTATAATCTTTCAAATATTTCTTGATTAAGGCCATATTATAGTATATATATTTGCAAAAATGAACTTTTTGCCCCATTTTACCCCCAATTTGACCCTTTTTGGGCTCTAAATGTTTTGTTGACGCGTTTGTTTATGAAAAAGTAAATAACTTCCAGTTTTTCTGTCAAGGATAAGAGTTGAAATTTTTTTTTTAATATGTATTATTGATCCAATTATACTGTTCTATAACTTCCTCGTGTATGCATGGATAGAAATCCAACTACTAAAAAACGCAGTGAACACAAAAAAATCAATTAAGCATTTGATTTTGAATATCTCTCAAATTTTCTTAGAGGTTGATCTTCAATTAAATTTTGTAATAGAATATGGATAACACTATTGGATTCTAATTTACTCAATCAACCATTTTATTCAACTTATTTGGGAGATCATTTTTAGAATTGAATTTTAAACAGGTGTACAAAAATGTAAATTTATAAAGTTATTTTTAATTTTTGCATATGACTACATTTATCCCCGGGATGGTACAGTTATTTAAAATTGGTCTTCCCCTCCTTGTATCATTCATTCGATGCTACCTAAGTTACTGATAGGTTTAAAATAAAGGATTCACATTCTAATTTACTTTCTAAATTTCCAATATGCTTTAGTAAGAAACAAAAACCTCTCCCCAAGTAACAGCCCGACACGACGATATCACAGTAGAGGGAGAAAGAGATAGAGCTTGGGTCCACTGGAGCTTGACTTGAATGGAGTTACGTGACTTTGGCACCCACACTTTGTTGCCGCCCCCGAACCCCCAGCTTGGGAGGGAAAGGGGGTGTCCGTCAGGTTGGTTTGGTGGGGGTGGGTGGGGGGTGGGGGGGGGAGATTAACCGCACTGCAATGAAATATAAAGACAGATGTGATAAGAAATGACCTGACTACATGGTACAGTGTCGGTAGCTATTTACCATTCATATCCCATCTGTATTGTACAGTAGTAGCTTTCTACTTAAGTTCAAAAAGTTGTAACAAAAAAAAATGACAAATAACTGTTATAACTTTAAGGAACTTTTTTTTTGTGTAAATGTTTTAACGATCATATACTTTAGGGGTATAAGTTGTTATCACTTTTAACATTTTATTGGTGACCTGGTGGTCTAGGGGTAAGGTGTCGAACTTCTGTGCTGAGGGTCCGGGGTTAAATCCTCGGTCCCGGCACAGATTTATCTGATTGCCAAACCCTTCCTTCACCTCTGACAAGATGTGTATTAATCACAACTTGTAAATGTGAGGAATGCCAGGCCTCTACCGTGGTTCGGATCCTCCATTTCATCTCACAATCACAAGCACAATAGCGTAAGTGCGTATAACCCGAACGGTTAGTAAGACGCTGTGATAATAATAATTACGTTTTATTGTATTTCAATGCCATTTCAAGATAAAGGCATCAATTATTAGTATTAGTTTTAATTATTTCTTTATTTTTTCATCCTAAATAAAAACAATCAGCTAAGATTTAAGTTGCTTGTATTGAAATACTCTGTACAATCAAAGTAGATCTTTTATTAAATAAGAATCGAGCTAATAAATTCTCGGCAGATTCAATGATCTTTAATAAATGTCCTGGTGGAGCTTTTATAATGTTTTATAGGATATAAATTAACAGGAGATAAATATGAATAAAATATGTCATCAGTTTCTTTATTAAATTTTATTTTCTACACATACCTAATAATTTTAAGATCTCTTTAATTTTTTTTTAGCACCATGTCTTAGCCTATTAACCGTTTGGGTTACATGTCTATGTACTAATTACACTAATGTGTATGGAAAAGAAAGGTTTGATATAAAGTAAATGATCGAGCATTTGTGTGGTGGGAGAGTATATAAACATTTATAAAAAATAAACCTCAATGCACTCAACCGGGATCAAACGCCGATCTCCCCATCTTCAGCAGTTTAATTTAATCCGAGTGTAGTGCTTTGTAGCTAGCGGCCATCGAAGCGAGTTCTTGAATGTTAAACATAGGCATTGTGTAATTTAAACAGGTTTATTTTTCACCCACACAGATTTATGTTCAAATATCACTTAGCCTATGACAAGTATTCTAGGATTGTTGAGCTAACTTAATGTCAAAAAGTAAACTAAAAGTTTCTACTAAAGAAATACTTACCGATAGCTTATTTGGTCAAATCTAAAAAAAATAAACAGAAAATAATATTTACCTTACCGCGTCCCTCCCCCCCTCACCCTCCAAATTCTATATAGTTTATTTTTAATACCCATCTCGGTGGCATAGTAGGCAAACATGCTAGTTTCGTGTTGAGCTAGACTTCCGAGTACGGGGATATCGAGTTTCGAATCTCGCTCGGGTTAACTGGGAGTGTTTTTCCTAAATGGTTTTCCACTCTCTCTCCACGCAAATGCGAGTTCACCTCCTCTATATTCAACCTTCCCAATTCCTAACCCATTAACGTAATTATTACTTAAGCGTTTAACCCGAACAGGTGTTAAGTATATATTAATATAGTAATATTACTACATACTACAGTCCAATTTTCATAAAAAGATATTTTCATGAAAATATAAATTGGTTTTTGCTGCTAACATTGATAACATTTTACTATTATATTATTATTATTATTATTATTATTATTATTATTATTGTTAATATCATACAGTTATCTTTAATATCCAAAAAAAGGTGAAGTTGCATATTGTAAGACCTGACGAGAAAATATAATAAATGAAAGTATATCTAGTATCTTTTATATCTTTCATCCTAAGAAAATTAGACTGTAACTCTCTCGCTTTAAGGAGATCGAACGTCCATGGCCACCAGAACGTAAGCTTGTCATTGAAACCTATTATGAGAAATCTCCATCCAATATCTGAACAAATATTCGACATCCTTTAAATACCTTTTATCATTATCTTCTCATCGAAGTCTTGGATTACCAAAGGGTATTGTATCATCAAATTTCCCAGCTAAAATTTTGTGCTCATAAATATCTCCATTCTTTTGTTTGTTCACCCCTATTTGTTCCAAACAGCTCGCTCGGCACTCATAATACTACTTACTTCTTGTCTGGGTGTGTAAAGTTCACCTTTTCAATCCTAAGTGGATTCGAATCGAATATATGAAATATTCTCAAAGCCGAATCGAAGTTAGAATATTTGTTTTAGTTGTTTTATGAGTGAAAATATACGAGTATTATATTTAATTAATTTATTTAACTTTATGCAATAAATTATTTGTAAAATATTTTAATGCTCAGTTTTCTTAAAAGTTACAATCACAAGCTACAATAACAAATTACAAATTCAATTATTTAAGGTTTTTCAATTTGAGTTTGTATTGTGGGTACTGCACGTAACAGCTCAGAAGGGCTAAAACTGACCAATATTGGCGAATATTCATGATTAATTGTCAAAGCTGATATTTGTCTCAAAGCCAAGTCTAAATTTTGAAGCTTTTCACATCACTACTGGCTATAAATGATTTTTTAAAACTTAAGAGTGTCACTATTACAATACTTATAGTTACTATTTTATCTTAATATTACCTTGTTGTGTTTGCTTCTTTTTGAAATTTGGCCACGAGTTATAAAAGTTTTGGACCAAACTTGCTTGGACCAAAAGACCATCTATCACTATTTACTGAACTTGCTAATGTTTAAAATTTAAATAGGGTTTTCAGAACTAGACTTGATGTTCTAATTTAAGTTAGGTTATGTATTGTATAATTCAAAAACTTTGTTTTTATTATGTGTACTATAAATAATACACTTATTAAAAATACTATATAACAATGTGTCTAACCCTAACAATAGGCAAGTTAAGGTAAATACTTTTTAAGAATTTATGACAAAAAAATTCACTGAAATAAATAAAATATTTATTCAGTCTTTACGTGTTGTTGAATTTTCAAACTTATTTATTACAGAAATTTATCATTATATTTCATGAAGGTGAGCAGCCTGGAATTTAAGGAGGAATTTCATCCCGATTTAAAAAATGTATGTTCAAATACAGCCAAGCCCATCAAAAACATAAAATAGATTCTCAAATTAATATATTTAGAATATTAAACATAACATTTTAAGGACGTACTTTTTATTTAGTTTAGCGAGTAAAGGATTTTTTTGCTTTAACAACTGTAAAAATAAGAACCTTTACTCGGGTCATATTCCTTCCCCCTTTAGCACCGCGTCTTACTACCAGGTCAGGTAATACGTATAATATGTAATGATTATTCTAATAATTTAGGAATGAGAATGGTTAAATTTATAGAAAGTGTACAGTACCAACATTTGTGTGAAGGGTGATTAGAAAACAATTTTGGGTAAAAACCTCAGTACACCCGAACAGAACTCGAACCAAGATCTCCGCGTCATGGGCAGTCATGTCTATTGCGAGAGAGATTCCTTAGGCTATGCGGTCACCAAATCAGGTCTTCCCAATTTAAAGAAGTTAATAGCCTGCACTAGTTGGGAAATGGGCTTCAGTGTACTTCGGGTTGAGCAAGGTTGACGGATTTTTACTGAGTGATGAAAGTCCGTAGCACAACTTCCTCATGTTTATTGTGGCATTAGAAGAACCTAGGAAGTTATGTGAAATTACATTTCCGACAAAATTGGTAGGCTAATTTGCGCTCGCTGGTAGAAATCCTGTGCAAAAAACAAAGGTAAACTACCGCACTTTCAGGAATCACCTAAGACATGTGCTGTACTTTCTCCCAGATGGTGCGGGCAGAAATACTCGGCTGAAGAGCTGTGGATGGGAAGCACATAAGAATCAAATTTCCTGTTGAAGACTTATTAGTAAACAAGTGGAATAAAATCCAGGCTAAATACAAGTATAGTTTGCCGGTGACGGGGGACGACAAGGTTCGAGTTCCAGTTGGATGTACTCATGGTATAAAAAAAAAAATAACTCCCTCTTTCCTTCCACGTACGTGCAGGTACTGTACATTTCCTTTGGATTATGGCTTCCTCCTCACTCTTTCAATACTGTATTACATGCGTAAACTGAATTAGTGGTAAGATTCGCGAAACTTATAAAAAAAAACTATTGCTATTTACATGCACCATGCGCTACTATCCTATATCCCTATATACCCTATACACCTTATAGATCTTCATCGCTAGGCCATACACCAATTGGGTATGGACGAAGAAGATAGAATGTAGAAGAAATGTATCCACATTTATTTGTATAGTCGTCTCTTACTATTCCCGCGGGCTATATGTCCATGTACTAGTTAATATAATGTATTAGGGATAATCTAGGTTATATTTTACAAGAAGTGTACCCGAATTTACGTGGAGGCAGTGTGGGAAGCCTTAAGGAAAAACTATCCACAGTAAACCTGACCAGGAAAGAAATCCAAACTCCTTGTCAATTGTAGTCTAGTCTATTGCAAGAGTGACGCCTTAGACTATGCGGTCACCGCTGTGGTCTATCCTAAATTAAATGTAATGTTGAATTCTCTCATCACGCACAGCTTTTATTTGGAAAAATCCTCTCCTTCAGTGGTAAATCAAACCAGGCGAGGGTGACACCTTTAACCAAGTGTCCACCGATGTATGATTTAATGCTGCCCTTTTTCGCTATATCTTGGCAGAAAATATTTTAGTTATTATAGAAAATTTAAATTGAGGGGCCTAAAAGGAAAGGGATACAAGTGACATTTCAGTGAAAAATGAGTTAAGTGCATAAATCCAAACTAGATACACCAAAGTAGAAAATGGCAAAGGGA
>CABFWB010004825.1:26915-44372 GCA_902151455.1 Timema bartmani | reverse complement strand
TTGACCCTTGTGGAAGACATTAAACTGTTTGAAATGCTCTTAGGTGGACAAAGATGCGCCTCTTTTCTCATTGATTATATATCATTGTATATTATTTTATGCGTGTTCTTATGTGGAGTGGTGATGATACAATGTACATTATTCCGTTCAGAAATCTTACGAGTTTATAGAAAGAGAGAGAAAGTCTGTGCGGTGTGCCGTACCATTTTTTTTTTTTGCAAGAACTGTATATTACATTTTTGGAAAATTATTGTATTTCGTTCTCCTTTTATTTGTGAATGTATAAAATTATGTGTAATTTATGCTAGTTTTAAATATTATCAATGTAGGAATTATTGATATAATTTACATTTAAAATTATTAATAATTCAAAAAAGTCCATGGTATTCCAGGAGGAGCCATTAATATTTTCTGATGTCACGAGATGAGTCTAGGTTTAAGATACACAAAATATCTCTGTGGTGGGTATTTTAAGGCTTTCAAAAGAGTGATATAATTTGTATATTAAAACTTGTAGAATTTAATTACAACTTTTTATCTTACTTTAAAATATTTGTCATCTAATGCCGCTATGCTCATGACATATATATATATATTTAGGCGAGGATGTAAGGAACAAAAGAAAAGGCCAGTGTTTTTGCAGTTTGTAGAGCCAAACTTTTTTTTGTCCCAAAATAATTATAATATTGCTCCAGTAGAAACATAGAGTTTAATTTTCTTCACATATATATATATAGTTTATATCACCATGTGAAGAAAATTAAACATATATGTCGTGGCCCCTTAAAATTGGTGGAACTACAGAGGGTTTTTTTTTTTAGAAAAGAGTTATTTATAGTTAATTTACTCGATAATTCTGGCAAAACTAGAGTTCACCCTTGTATGGAACAATAAAAGGTACATATTTATTTAATGTCCACTATGACTGTGTAGATCTGTATGGTTAAATTTTTGCAAATTAATTATTTATCTTATAAAATAATTTGCCCCTGGTTATTTTATTAATCTTTTCATTTGCGATCTCTATGATCTAGTTTTAAACTAACGCTCATATAGTATCGCATCTATGATCTAGTTTTGAATTAGATCCTCACCTAGTTTCTTTTAATCACATACCTGTTTATTCTAGGGAAAAGCAATATCTCAATTTATACGTTTATCGCTCTCTATTAGAGTATTTGGAACTAAATTTCACATTTGGTGCTTTATTTTAGATATTTTCTCTCTGTTTCTAACTAAGCTCATCCATCTAGCACACTCTATTGCATATTTTGGAACTAACTTTACTGTTAGTTCCTTGTTTTTTCTTATGTTGGATAAAGACGGTTAGTTTATTTTCATATTTGGTTGCTAACTTGTGGAGCTTTTCTGTCCGTCGACTATAATTATTATAATTATTTTCTAACCTTAATTAAACTATAATTATTTCAGTAATGGCAATTAATATTTTAGGTCGTATGTGTCGATTTAACATTGCTAAGCAACTTACAAACGTTTCATTTTACAGTAACAGTCCAATTACAGCAAATATAGAAAAACTTTTAAAAAACAATAAAGTTGTTGTGTTCATGAAGGGTGTCCCAGAGGAACCTAGATGTGGATTTAGTAATGCAGTTGTTCAAATACTCAGGATGCATGGCATAACTTATGAATCTCACGACGTTCTAAAAGACGAAGATCTGAGAGAAGGTACTGTGACCACTCTAACACCCTTTTACCCTCATAAAAAAAAGTGGTCCAAACGAAACTACAGAACTGTATCTTTGAAGTCAATTTTGGTGTAAAAAAAACCTAAAGTCACAAAATCAATAGGCTACTAGGCCTATATCAATGTTGGGTGCAAATAAATATGTTTGAATTTTATATACTCTTCTTCCAACCAAAATCATGGTAGGCCTATATCGCTACACTCACAAAAATGCGGGAATCCATTGATACTAAATTCACGATTACTTAAAAATTTGGGTATGAAACCAAAAAACCACAGGCCTACCTTTTCCACAAATTTTGCCCTATAAAACACCTAAAAATCACATCATCTATACTAGCATAGGCATACCTACATTCACAAAAATGTGGGAAATCCATTGATAGGCCTACTAAACTAATGGTAATTAAAATTTTTTGGTATAGCCTAGTTAACAATAACAAATCCAAAGTCGGGTAGCGAACGTTTATGATTCCTTTTGAGAAAGTTTTTTTTTTTTTAGAAAAAAATTGTTAAAATCTTATCCTGTTGTGATTTATTCCATAAGATAAACAAAGTGTCACCCATTAAAATATTTTGATTGGTTGATTAAATAATTAATATGTCTCAGAATACACACATGACAACTTTGCATGGAAATAACTCTTCTCTAGTTGTTTCCATGCGAAGTTGTCCTATGTGTATTCTGATAGAGAAAGTTTAATTACTAGGGGAATTAATTATTTAACTAACAAGTCAAAATCTTTTAGTGGTTAATGCATTTTTGTGTCTTTCGGAATAGATAACAATCCAGGTCAAGATTTTTAAAGAAAAAAAAACAGTTCTTCAGTCTATCTCAAAACAGACACATTTCTTAAAAAATGATAGCTATTTTTTTTTCCCTTAGCTAACATAATAACTTAAACGAAAATGTAGTAGAGCAGAAACACCTACCGGGATTCAGCCATAGGAAGTCAAATATTAAAATAAAGTAGCCTAATATATTCTAAGGCTAAATGATCTATAAATATATTAAACTTAAGGCTCCTTTACACTATAGCTTAACCCAGCCTTCCGCTAACCTTGCTACTGTTCCTTTCTCTAATAAATTAATATCTCAGTATTAACAAAATAAATTATTTTATCTTCAAAGTAGGTCTATAGGATGACAAGAGAATATGGATCAAAACATGTGTTGATCTAGTGTGTTACATTTGGAGCTAGGTTTTGGTGAGTTGTCTAAATATTGTAAAAATCAAATAAGTTCAAATAAATATAATTAGCCTATAGTATCATTTGATTTTCTGTTCTATTGTAAATTTATAATAATGATGTTAAATTTTAATGATTTGCTATTAAGTAAAATACAATGTATTGTATGAGCAGGTGTTTAGGCATCATTCCCACTCTACCAATATGCATGATTATTCACAATCGTCACCATAAATTGACAAATATAAATATTATTACCATAGTCGCTAATGATGGCAGCTGCTTGACAGGAATAGCTCGCTTGCGAGCTCATACCATGGATTTTTTGTTTGTAGGTTTAATAGTATTAGTCAGTTATGTACTATTGTGGAACAATATAATATCCGAGTCGGTTACCTTCCCTCTTGGCAGGGAACTTGAATTTGCTGTCCTGAGTCTAGCCAGCCTATATTGCAAGCTGATGTCCTTCACGTCAGCCACGGCCCGCTCTCTCTGAGTGTGGCTCATCACCGACAGGTTTTCCTGAAGCAGTGTACAGGCGATTTGAGTTGGCTGGCGTTGGAGTAACGCGGTCTACTGGAACAAGAGCTGCCAATGTGCAGATAGATGCTTGAGGTAGAAGAATAGACTATACTTCGCCGATGCGCAGGCTTTGGGTAGTGCGCTAGGTTAAGTCCACTGATTGGATAGTGCTCGTGGCAACATGTTGTGCATAAATCCCCACTCATATTGTACTGTGATTGGATAGAGCCAAAGACTACTTCGGAAAGTAAATTTGTATAGAAGATGTTTATACTGTAATTGTGACTTCCTGGCTCAACATCGGATTGCGACAGACAACATATCAAAGACTTCATGATGTAAGAACATTGTAATTTCTTCCTTTGCTGTAATCTCTGAGAGATGACTGAATAGATTCCTGTTTGCGATTTCTTAACATTTTGGACCTTAACTATTTTTCTGTCACTTTGCACTATAGTTATTGTTCAGCCCTTTTGGACTTATTTTTATGTCATTTTGGACTTATTTTTATGTTATTTTGGACTTTAAAATGTTTTGAATCGGTTGAACTTTATTTTGAATCATATTTTTTGAACTCGGGGTGAGTTTGAAAACTAAATAAGATTAACTTGATTTCTCATAAAATTTGGGTTTTGCGCTTTTCTGAGTATTCTTGATTCGTCGTCTTTCCAGTAGTAATAACTTGTTTGGATATCAAAATTGTGGAATTAAAACATATATTGTATATTGTATATACTGTATATTGGATACTCGAGTATAGTTTTTTTTTCTCTTGTTGAGTTTCTCTACAAAGGAATTATTTCGATTCTTAAGATGTTAACTATTCAGTACAGTCAACTCTCGATTCTACGACCCCCGGGAATAACGTCCCTCTCAAAGTAATGACACTTTTTGGGGGATCCGTGAAAAATGTGCGGGAAAAGGTCGAACATTCTAAGGAAATCGGCCGTCAAATATGTTTGTTGCACTTATTTAGGTCGCTGATTTGCGATTATTTTTTTGAGCGCTGTATTACTAGTAACTTGGGTAAGTCAGGTATAAAAATAGACACCACCCCATCAGTGCCAGTCAATAGCACTTGACTCTGTCCACCCCCTCCCACAAGCAAGACAATGTTTCCCCGTGCAAGACTGCCGCTACATCACGCGCTATGCTTGTTTTTGCCATTATTATTTCGATTCGAGATTTGGTTACTTTTTGGTTTGATTTTGTGAACGATTTTTGACAACCCACGCTATTTTTTTTACTTGATACGGGCTTATAATTTCAATGAAATGAGGGGAAATAGGACCTTCTTGACGCTCATGAAGAAGTAGGATATCATCCAGGAAGTGTATGAGAAGATTACAAAGATGGAGATTGCACGGCGGCATGGTATCCCAAAGTCGACACTTTTCACGACTCTTAAAATGAGAGAAGTAATTGTGAATGCAGTGCAGAAGAAAGGCCAAAAATTAGAAGGGTGCGACGCACGCGAATTTGGAGCAAGATATGCTGGAGTGGTTTAGCCAGCACAGAGGGCAAAACGTGCCTATAAACGGACTGATGATGGAGAGGAAGGCCGATAAATTTTCACTGAGGTTGGGTATAGAAAACTAAGTGTTAAAGTGGGTGGCTAGAGCGTCTCAAAGTGCATCACTGTACATCCAGCCACAAGGTCGTTGATGAAAGCGCATCGGTCGACCCAACACCGGAGAGGGAGTGGATTCCCTTGCTCTAAAATATCCTTAGGCGCTATCAGCCTCAAGATGTATACACCGCTGATAAGCTGGAGATGTTCTACAACCTCATGCAAGATCACACTCTTGCTGTGAAAGGGGATGAGTGCAAGGGTTCGAAGAGGAGCAAGGAGCGCCTCACCATCTGTCTGTGCTGCAACATGGAAGGCAGCGATAAGATGAAGCTGCTCATGATTGGGAAGTTAAAGAAACCCCGGGGTTTCAAGGGCAACATCCTGCCTTGTGACTATGATTTTAATAAGAAGGCATGGATCACCTTGGGGGTGTTCACGAGGTGGCTTCGATTCGAAGATGGACGCCGCAAATAGAAAAATCTTGCTCTTCATTGACAACTGCCCCGCACATCCTGCTCTCGACAAACTCAAGAACATCGAGCTGGTGTTTCTGGATTATCCCCCGGTCCAAGGGATGAAGCATACTGGTGGTGTTCTTAGGCTTGTGCGGAGTATGGTGTGAAATCTCGACATGGGCAAAGAGGTCAAAAATTGGGACGTGTTCAGGCCCATGGAGAGAATCGTCGCCAGTTGGAGGGCCGTGAGACCGGTGGTAATCGCCAACTGCTTCTGACAAGCACACTTTGTCCTACCAGTCAACGAAGAGACTTCAGTCCATGTGCTTCCCACCACTGCCAGTGGCAAAGACCCAGACGACCCACCGCCAGTGGACGCCAATTCTTAGCCAGGCCCCTACATGGAACAGCAGCCTGGCCCATCAACAGCACCTTCGTCTGCCCCCCTGACTTTCACTAGGCCATACGACGAGGAAACGTGGCAGAGATTAGCCCCAGACTGCACGTATGAGGAGTACAAAGCAGCAGACAATGACATCACAGTTTGGGGCACCCTCGGCAACGCCGATATAATCGAGGAGCAGCAGGAGTCCAGAGATGAAAAATATTATATGTACAGTACAACTGTACTGTACAGTACTGTGATTCATCCTGGTTTAGTAAACATGACATAGTAAACTTGCATCTTATGCAAGTTCATTTGTAAACTGAAATTTCAATAACTCGACACCATCTGTCCACATTAGGTCAAGTTTTAGAGAAACTACTGTAGTTGAGCCAGTGGCGAGGCCTGCAAATATTCAGTGTTACCACTCTAGGCTTACTATTGTCAATCTCAAAATGGAATGCATAAGTTCATGTATTCACTCAGACTGGATATAAAATATGTTTGAAATTCTGAACTGTGGATTTATGACTTTTCACGACACCCATTAAAACGTGTTAGAGCAAAGGAATCTGTCACTAGTCTGAACTCGTATAGGTACAGGTGTGACTGATCCAGTCATCACAGTAAAGCCATTTTCTCCACTGCTGTCTGGAACCTATAGGTCCAATGGGTCATATAAAATCTATTTACTCCCACTGGCCATTTCTTTATATTCTAGTTTTAATTTCTCCGTCAATCTTTTATCTTCCTTGATTGACACTCTTTATTAATAGCCTATTTTTTTGCTTGAGTGAATCTGTGCCTGTTTTTAGAATTTACAAAGGACGATACTACAAATACTTGAGATTAAAAATTGAACAAATGTCTACAAATTTGGTGGAAGGGGTGAGGGGTGAAATGATTTGGTAACACTTAGTAAAATTTCACACTTACCCATTGACAAGGGCTATCTATTAGGGAGATAACATTTTATACATCTTTCTTTTCTTATTATAAAGTTTAATTGACTTATATATATTTTTGTTAAGTTATGTTAATCACTGATGAGTTATAGCCCTACATATTTGTCAGGGATAATTGATTTTATACATTTTAATCAAAATATAATTTTACACAGAATTTCACAAAATTTTCGTCACAATAGCTTACTAAAATAATAATATAAAATGCCTATGTTAATTTATCGTAGACTTAAATTGAACAATCTTAAGCCACACCTTTGCAGTCCAAGATTATTGTTTTAATACATGGTTTGTGTGGTGAATTTCACTGTATCTTTTCCATCTTCTTGTAAAGTAAATCGTGATGCATTAAACTAACCTATTTTACTAGTGACCTCTCATTCTTCTAATAAAATTGACACCCAATTTTACCATTGTAGTGCATGTTTGGCTTGTTTATTGACATGTCTTTAAATTTAATTAAGGAGTATTAATTTTCAATCAAACCAATTTTATCTCGTTTTTAAAGTAAATTACATGATAAGTGATAACACACAACAATCCCGAATGCTTGGAGGTACATCTTAAGAGCGTTCATCATAGCAGGCCCAACTCAGCTCCCGGCTCGCGCGAGGTATGGTAGTTAAAGGGAAAAGATTAAGATATGCCAGAAATATGTGCAGTGCATTCATATTTGAATGATTACTCAAAATTTTCCACCGGGTGCCGATGGGGGACAAAGCAACAAAGTTTCTTGTTAATAACTACACTATGTCCCTATTATGACAGAATAAAGATTTGTGCACAAGGCTTATCTGTGAAGCCATTCTAAAATGGTCAAAAACTGACTTTTCAATGCAGTTTTTATCAAAATACAATTTAATATTGCAACAATGTTCTTTTTTAAGAACATATATTAACTCTTTATCTCCATTACTGTTTAATCAGAAATGATCCACGTGCATTAGTGTTTGTGTAACTTTACGATTTCTATCCGACTATATCACAGAATTGATGCACATGTGATGCACACTCTTAAGGTATTGTTGTAAAATATTAAAAAAATTCAATAATAATTAACTAAATTTAATATCTAATTGAATGTTTTCTTAAATATTTTATCAACAAACATGGACCAATATAATTTATATTAACTCTTTCTTGTTAATTTAATTTTGTTCAGGAATCAAGACATACTCTAACTGGCCCACCATCCCCCAAGTCTTCATAAATGGGGAGTTTGTTGGTGGATGTGATATAATGCTTCAGATGCATCAAAATGGTGAACTAATTGAAGAGCTGAGGAAAGCCGGGATCAAATCGGCGCTTCTGGACAAGGCGCTGAAAGAGGAAGGGACTAAACATGCTGATGAGGCTAAATAGAATTAATTTAGGAATTTTAGCTATAATGAGTCTGTTATATTTACTTTATTTATTTGTTTGCTGTTAGGTTATATTTGATAATAATTTATTACGATTGTAATCAGTACTTCAGAACAGGTGGAAAAGTTCTCTACTCTCAATCTATTATCAGGAACAAACACAAAACTTACCATTTTGCTTGAACTTCATACTTGTTTATAATGGCTTCTACAAATTATATTTAATCAAAATATTTCATTGGTATGTTCTTAAATTGTTTTTTCCCTTCTTAATTACATAATATAACAAACATTAAGACAATATAATTATACTCCATTTACGGTAGGAATTACTCTCTGAAAGGTCTTTTTTCCTACCAACATGCTAATATATAATAGCTTTCTGGTAGGGAAAAAAGCTTTTCAGAAAACAATTTATATGCTGAACAGACTTTAGTATAACTTAATTATGTAGTATGTATTTTAAATGTGATGACATATCATTAAATTAATAATATTGTAATTTATTGTAAGCATGGGTTGTTAAATTCTATAAAAAGTTTAAAAATTGTTAGACATTGTTTAATGAATTTTTCTTTTGTGAATTGTGATATCACAGCATGTTTGCATGAATTTAAAATGTTGAATTAAAGAAAATGTCGAATGTGTTGATTTATTTCTTTTGTAGAGATTCATATAATATTTGTATACTTATAATTTAAAAAAAAATTATGGCCAAATCTATAGGTGCACAGTTGTTACTATGAATTCTAGCTTCATACAACATAATCCATAAATTAAATTTAATCAGCTGAATAAATTTTTATATCTATATCTTGATGAAATACTTTGAATACAATTCTAGAAGGTTTGCTTGTCTAACTTGGGCTTTTTCTGTGGATTAAAAATTAACTTGAAAATAGCAACATAAGTACCCACATTTGCTTTCCATGATTATAATTTTGACAATTGGCATCCCTTAACAAGTAAATAAAACATACTGTATTTCACCGCATAATGGTCGCACCGTGTTTTTCAGTCCAAAAAGTTGGTCTCAATGGTTTCATCGCATAATAATTGCACCCTGTTTTTCAGTCTTAGTTTATAAAATTTCGCACTAAACTTTTACTTTAAAAAAAAGTGTTAATGCTGTTAAATTTTACCTCTGTTACTGTCATAATATCAGGTCGTATAATATTAGAGACCACTTATGTTTCATGTTGAACACCTCAAACATTTAGAGTCTTATTATATTTGAGTCCGTACTATATTCGGGCTAATACAGGAATAATTTCTTACTAAACTGTCTTTGATACAAGTTTAGGATGCAAAATATATTGTGAAGTACGACTTGGGTACAAAATTTAATTTTATGTGTCGGAATGGGTATATAATAATAATAATAATAATAATAATAATAATAATAATAATAATAATAATAATAATAATAATAATAATAATAATATGCTGTACTAAAAAAAAATAATCACAAAACACAAACTATTTGGCCTTGGTGATCTTGGGGTAAAGTGTTCAGCTCAGGACTCGGTGTTAGTGGGTTCAAACCCAGCTAGGGTCAACAAATTTTTCTTGAGCAACATAAATCTATAGCACAACTTCCTTCGGAGAGGAAGTAATACCGCCAATCCCATGTCGATTGTGGCATGTAAAAGAACTCTGTACGGTTGTTAAAGAGAGTATGATAGGAGGAGCTAATTTTCTAACTCTGACTAGATCCTGTCTGGATGAGCATACACCTTGTAAACATCTTTGTTGTGTAGGATGTCAGCGATGGCGAGGTAGGCCCACATACTTGTATAAATCTGCTCTAAGGCGTGGGGAGGATCCTTTAGCTGATGAGGTGAGGGGAAGGAAATTTACGTCAGGAGGATCGTGGACGAGGTTGAGGAATGGAGGGGAGGGTTAGGGAGGTGAAGGTTTTTCTTGGACTACATCTTCCCCCCCTCCCTACCCTAAGATTTGTACAATAGGCCTATCAAATATTCTCTTTGAGGGATGGTTTGGTGGTTGAGGGGTAAGGAGAGTATATGGGCAGAGGGTGTTTAGGGTTTGGAGAATGTGTAGGAGAGGACAGGGGAATTCACCGTTATGGATTCTTGGTGTGGTGGAAGCGGTTAGAAGGTGTATGTGGAGGTGGAGAGGGTAATTTAAGGTTACACCATGGAGTCTAGCTGTGTAGCGTTAAGACGTCGGCAAGCAGATGGTTACATGGATTTCTCAAACAAACGACCTTATTGAAAAATTGAAATTGTAACCACCGGGATTGTATCAACTAAAATCGGAATCGTACCCATTTTGAATGTTAACAATTCCAGCATTTCTCAAACAAGCAAACCTAATTAGAAATTGGAATTATATCCTCAAATGGCGGACCTTAAGTTTTAATTCTCATGCTAAAGATGACACACTACTCAAAACCATATGTAAACGTTGATCAGACTTTGAAGCTTTTTAGTTGCACAATTTGCCGCTATACAAGAAAGCATTGTGACCGTTGCGGATAGTTGTGATGTTTTATAACAACAGCTGTTCAGATTTATAAGATTTTATTTCTGCACAATTGATTTACATATCAAAAATAAAAATAAATGTAAGTTTCCAGATTATATTAAAACTGACGTGTCAATCTTTATACACCCTCAAATTTCGAGAGACGTGATTGTGAAAAAAAAAATACAAGAAAGATTTCTGGTCAAGAGAACTTTAGAGAAAAAAATCCAATAATATATTTTGTGAAAAACACTTTTGGCCAAAAGATATTATACGAGAGTGTATTATAACAGATAAGGATGAAATAATTTTGTGAAAGGGAAATATGCAATTGCTTTTTATAATTTAAGATTATTTTTTTTCTTAATTATTTCCACATTGGTTGATCAATGTTTTCAATTTAAAAAAATTGCTAGATATCAGTTACCACCACTCCTATGTCGGTGGCTATTTGTATGTTTATTTATAACAGTGATTTTTCTACTGCCTTAACTTTAAACATTATTTACATACCAAAATAAAAAAGTATATTTTTTAATTGTGGATGGTACTCTAGAACTGATACAAATAAAACACTTTATTTTTTCAAAACAGCACATCATTAAGAAATTGCTATTACCATTACGTAAAATAAAATGATACTATAATCATGTTTAGGTCTATTTAATATAATATGATTTTGTAATATTCAGACATCTCATTAGAATCAAAATCCAGACGAAGGGCCTAAATGTCAAGTTTTTTTTGAACACTATTGTTCGAAATTTGAATTTATTTGCACATGAAAAGCTAGAAAGGTTAAGTAAGTAGGGGACAATGCTCAAAAACCTTATCCATACATCCCTTTTTGTTGTTAAATATTAAAAATTTGATAATTTTTTGTATCGATACACTCATAAAGATATGGAGAATCGATATAAACTAAATTATATTATTTACTTTCGAAAGTATTTGACAATATCACATTAAAAAAAACTAACACTATTTGTTTAGTTTTTTTAGTGGAACTTGCCACAAAAGTATTAAATTATTCATAGAGGACTGAAACTGCTCACATCCTGACATTTTAAACTCTTTTAATATGATTGCACTATAGCTTGGTAGTAACAATCGATAAGTTGCTGCAAGTAATATTACTACAGTAATTTAATTAAATAATATTTAAGGATGATACTATCAAAAATTGTGCTGGCACTTAAGTCAAATATAGTATTTGAAAAATGTCTACTTGAAAGCTGGAAATAAACCTGGGACATTTTAAAGACGGTAGTACCAAAGCACTATGTTTAAATTTGCTTATATCATTCTTGCATTCTGCCTTATCCCTTTATTAAGGAAAAACTCTAATTTTCGTATTCAGACAAATTACCCTAAATGCTACTCATCAGCATTGAATCAAAAATCCCCTCAGATGTTACTAGCTAGATGGTAAGATTGATTGATGCTTTAGTACCCTCATTCATCAATACACTTTTTAAATAATAATTTATAGCCATGTTTATATGATCAAATTTTACCAAACAAATAATTAGCATGTGATTTATAGCACAGTATTTCAAATTTAAATTATCTTACATCTATGAGCAAATGATTAATTTTAATTTGTATGTTATCATATGTTGTGAGCTGTTATTTTTAATCACTAGTTATCACATTTGGGATAGAATAATTACTGTCTAACAGTAAAATGTAAGCTTCGAAGTTCAAACTTCTCTTCAAAATTTAAATTGCGCGCGCGCTATTCCGCAACGACACTAACGCCATTTGGCTTCAAGTTCTGATTACTGGAACCAAAGAGTAGCCAGATCCGTATATCTTAGACTCTGGTGACAGGACACTTTGATCTTATTAGTCAACAAAGTTACTAACAGAGGGCAGACAAAAAGCCATTAAAATTGTATTCGCTTGTTAGCTCACCATAAGTCTACTAGAGTGCAGCAGGAAATTATATTTCATAATTTTTTTTAGTGGTTTGTGTTCATATTTTAAAAATAAAGTATAATTATAACATGCCTAAACTGTCAATTTTCTTATTTTATTAATGTGACCTTTCAAATACAACCATTAATATATTTTAAAAAATACATGAATTAAATGGTTAAGGGTATAAACCTTCAAATCTAATTTTAAATTATTTCTTAAAAAAAATATTTCATCACTTAATAAAATAATAAATATAGATATTTGTGATTGAGAAATTGATTATTTATTCTGTTGTTTACAAAAGGAGCACAGGCTTGGATCAAATAGTTAATAATCAACATTTAGTAAATTAAAATCAAATACGTAGGTTATACATTAATTACTTGTCTTCATTTTGCCATTCTATTTTAGAGGCTCATACTAATAGTTTCAGTTTAAAATTCCTTTATTCTAGTGCTGGCCAACACTAAAAACCACACAAGTACTTTACATAAAAACATAATCATATAAGAAAATAAAAATAAACAATTATAATTAAGTAATGATACAAATAGTTATTAAAAGATAAGATAGCTAATAATTATAACCAATAAAGAGTAGTGGTGAGCATCAATAAGTATTGATATCAATAGTAAAAACAAAACCAGTAAGCAGGATAATTAAAATTTAAATATTAGGGGTAGAACTTGTACTGAGTGATATAGTGATAGGGGGGTTCTTTAAATAACTCTTTGAGTTTGACTCCTCTTTTGTGGTAAAAATCGAATTCAACGAATCAAAATTGGCGCTATCGATACATCGGCCTATAGGGTTGATTTTATAATTTTATACTTAAATATTATCAAAATTAGCTGCAAAGACGTGAAAACTTTTACTGTTATTTATAAATTTAACGCTTAATCAATTTTTTTTTACCAAAATATACATATTAACGTCTTTTTTGAAACTAAAGATTTCTTCACTCATGATTTATTTTGGTATTTTAACAAATAGGCCCAGTGCTTTGTTGAGTAAAGTCGCTTAGACTTATGGGAACATTTTTACATCTGTGACGATTATACCTAGGCGTAAGTTAGGAACAGATGGAATTCGAGGCGACGCGAACACCTTTTCAATCCTTTCTGTCCTCTTTTTAAAGATGGCCGGAACAAATTTCGTTTACGATCGTTTCATAATCACTTGTAATCTACTCTAACACTAGAGTAGCGAGTTAGACCACGCAACCACTGACTACTTTCAATCTTATTTTTAGAGAATGAAGTTTTTATTATAATTAAACGAAGCAGAAGTCTACAATTTTCGGTCTTGGGGTAAAGTGCTCGCCTCAGGACCCGATGTTCATGGGTTCAAACCCATCCAGGGCCTACGGATTTTTCTTGAGTGATAAAAATGCGTAACACAACCTCCTTTGGAGGAGAAGTGAATATGTTGGTCCCATATCGATTGTGGCATGTAAAATAACCCTGAAAGGTATGTGGATATACCTTTCCCGTCAAAACCAGTAAGTGCTTTCACTTTCACTCAGAGAAATTATTGTGTGCTGAAATAATCATTCAGTTCAGTAAGTGCACGTTTAATACGTCAAATAAATGAAAAAATTAAAAAAATTCTATTGCCCATAAGTCTTATTTGTTTAACTTAAAATACACCCATTTTTCGAACGAATATGCTGTATGCTAATAAAAAAAGGTTTTGTTTGGAAACACATGTTCAAAAAATAATTAAGAAAAATGTTTATAAAACTGAAACTTACAAAGCTCTAAAAATTGAATTGTATTTATTTTCTGGAACGTTGTATTCTACCATTTTTTGAAGGAGAACATTTTCTTGTAGTAAACTCAATCAGTCAATTTTGTTAAATCAATTCAAGTTTTTTGGCTTAGCTTAATTAAAAAATAGTGCATTTAAAAAAAATTCTTCTTCAATTCCAAAACTGCCAATCTCACTCCCACCTGAGAAATTTTACAGAAAAGGCAAAAGGCGGTTATTTTCTGTTACGGGTAGCTTACAGTTGCTCGTCGATGGGAACTTAAAAATAAAAAGCAGGACAGTACAGATAGAACTGTTATAACAGGTAACACGAAACAACTTTTTTACTCTTAGGTTGAGAAAATATATTCAAACTTCTTGTGAGGCATTCCCCTTTTTTTTGTCCTCCCCAAATTTTAAATTACTAATAGCTTTTTTTAAAAGTAAATAAACCATTACAACCGTATCAAAAGAAAATGGTTTGTAGTCATTTTAAAATGACAATGCTTTCTAAACATTTGGTCACTATCCCTATTAAAGGGTAGCCAGAATATATTTCTTAGTGCTACGTTTTTCAGCTTTGTCAAAGGCATTAAATTACTTTTAAAAATATTCCCCCATATCACATCCAAGCAGGATGAGTACGAGTTAATTGGAGCGAAATTGATAGGCTTAATACATTGAAAGTGAATCTTTACAAGAGTTTTTTGAGTTCACCTACCAAAGCCTTTATTTTTTTAATAATATAACCGTACTATATTTTATATGTTGTCGTCAAGAGAGTGATCTATCAACGATCAGATTAATAAGTTTAACCTCCTTTACCACTGGCAGTACTTGATCCCCAAAGCTTATATTTACATTATTTATATAACCGTATGTCATTATTTGTGCTCTGTTTGTAAAAATAAAAAGTTTGACTTTCAAATATTTAACTTTAGCTTATTGATTCATAACCAAACATGTAGCAATTTTAGATCCATTTTAATAGTGTTTATTTTAGATTTCAAGTTTTTCCCAAGATAAAAAATAAGCTTGTTTCATCCGCATAAAGTTGCAAATTACCTTACAAATTTACCTGGAAAATGTCTTTAGCATATATAAGAAAAAGTATGGGTCCAATACAGAATCTTGTGGCACCCCACAAGTGTCAAGTTTGTATAAATGTAGGTACTTCTGCATTTTCGTGATTATTTAGGGGAGTAGGGCCTATATAGTTTTCTGTCAGTATAATAGCATGTAAGTCGTGCAAGTGCCACTCCCACTTATAAAATAGAGCTCCTGAATGACGCAAGCTCGAATGAATAAAATAAGAAAATTGACAGCTCAGGCATGATAGAATTATATTTTATTCTTAAAATACGAACACACTCTACTATGAGAATTTATTAAATATCTTTTCCTGCTGCACTCTAGTAGAAGAATACAATTTTAATGGCTTTTTGTTTGCCCTCTGTTAGTAAATTTGTAGACTAATATTAAGATCAAAGTGTCCTGTCACTTTTAGCATTAGAATTCAAACTTAAGGTCTGCCATTTGTGGATATGATTCCAGTTTCTCATTAGGTTTGGACTTTCTCGCTCTATTGTTTAAATTGGAGATATTTGCTCAAAACTCGTAATATATGTGAAACGAAATAATATACACTATCAAATCCAAGCATAAATTACACTATATATATATGTATGTATATATATATATATATATATATATATGTATATATATATATGTATATGTATATATGTATATGTATATATATATATATATAACATTTTTGGAATCCTGGTTTTAAATTTTATAATTTTATTTTTAAATAATTAATGTCCTCATTTGTATGTTTGGGTCGATTAAAAAGATCAATATTGAGTCTACAAGGGTCAACACTTCTTATTAAAATTTCAACTTCCGGTTAAAATTTTCAACATTTTATTAGGTGTCGCACATCTTCATGTCATCGTATTGCTAATAAATTCCTCATTTATAAATTTTGACCAATAAAAAATTTAAATATTGACTATTGAGTCTAAAATGGAGATGGATCATTGTTGTACAAACATTTCTCCTAAGAGGTTTAAGGAAAAATAAACTTTTCGAGAGACTTACTTATATTTAATTACTCTATGGCATTGGAGAATTATTGCGTTAAAACTTAAGTAGTATCTCTTTACAACTAAAGCTCAAAAAATTGTATTAATATTTTTGCCAATATCTCAGAAACTGTGTTTTATAAATATATATTTCATATAAACTGTTTTTTTTTAAATTTTTAATAGTACCACATTTTTGCAATGATAAGTTATTTAGTATCTCAAATAGCTGCAGATATACGGAAATGTCAGCTTCTGTAAAGTACCCTAAAAGTCATTTTCATGGGAAAATGAAAATATCCAGTTTATTTATAATCTTAATCAACGTCTGGATACGAATTTTAATCAAAATCGTTAAGTCAATTTTGAGAAAATCGATTTTTTCTCTTTTCGCCCTTTATTAAACTAATCTTAATTTTAAGTTCAGACACACAGACAGATGGCATTGCAAAGACCACTTTTCAGGGTTCGGGGGGTTCATTTATACGTCAAAATCCATCAACATTTCAGGTTTGATTTTTTTTACGGTCGCAATACTTTACCTTTAGTTTTCGAAAGTTAAAATATATATATATGCGTATAGCTTGAAAGTTATTGGTTTTATAAAAATTTGCTGCGAATAAAATATTTGCATTATAAATAGATCTACATATTTACAATGATAAGTAATTTCATATCTCAAATAATTTCGGTGATATGATAAAAAAAAAAAAGATAATTTACGCATCAGACCGGAGCCCTTAAGGTCATTTTGCCGAAATATTGAGAGTAGCATTTTGTTTGGAATATTTATAAATGTTTGGAAATGAAATTTAATCAAAATCGTTAGAGCCGATTTTGAGAAAATCGACTTTTTCTCTTTTTGCCCTTAAGTAAACTACCCTTAATTTTAGAGTTGGATATCCAATTCCAAAAAACCCTTGGGGCAACCCTATGAAAACCCTAGATACCAAGTTTTAGCCCGATCGGTAAAATAGTTTAGGCTCTAGTCGGAGGTACAGACAGACAGACGGAAATACAAAAAAACACTTTTTCGGATTCGGGGGGG